>WHYT01014798.1:55236-73180 GCA_009806455.1 Tetrax tetrax | reverse complement strand
TAAGGCATTGTATTGTATTTATATTCCATCACTGTTTTGTTTTCTTTTGTCATTGCTGTTAAATTTACTTTTTTGTTCAATCTCAATCCACGTGGTTTTTGTTTGTTTGTTTACCAATTCTCCCCCTGTTCTCTCGGAGGGTGGGGGGGGAGTGGGAGAGAGACTGCGTAGTCTGGTCCCGATCGGGGCTGAACTACGACAACTTTTCAAATTAATAGTAGTTGGGTTCAAGTTTAAAATTACACTAGTTAAATGTGGAAAATTCAAAGCCTCTAGCTGTCTCATGAGCCACCCTGTATCACCAGATGCTTTTTTTGTTCTTTCTTTTATTTGTTTTGAAAAGTTAGTTTTTCTTATCTGTATTCTTTTTGTTGGTAATCTACATTTCACTCAACCATATTATTAAATTTGTGTCTCTGTGTGCTTTATGGAAATATTTTCATTCAGTTGAGTTCCAGTATTTGCAAAGGCAGTGTGTCATTGCTCTACATTCTGAAGAACATAACATTTAAGTAGCGAGAGTACGTATTAGTGGCTTCCACACACAAGCAAAATTTAATGCAGGTTTCTTTTCCAGTGTAGTTGTGATGTGTAGAAATTAGATATTTAGAAATAGTAACTTTTAGTTTCTGTGACGTATGAGTGAAATTTAAATAATAAAAACCACCACAGGAAGAAAAAATTACTCTGCACTATTAAATTCAACTTCTATTGTAAGTAAGTACAAAGTGAGGAATTTATTTTAAACCTAAACCACCGATCTAATTTTCTTACTGGCACGGGCTTAGATATTCACTTGGTTTTTGGTTGGGAGGTTATTTTAAACCTAGTTTAGATTGACACTATCATTTTCAAGCTGCTAGTTTCAATTGCGTCTGGAAGTCATTTACAGTTGTCCAGGAGGGATAAATGCAGGAAATGGTGTGTAAAATTCTGAAATGGATAGTAGCCTTTTATTCCACACACATAGGTATTAATGTCTGCAATGGAAATTCTTCAGTAACTTGTCTCCAGCAGTAAATTATGTATACTTCTCTGACGTACAGTAAATTGCATTTCTTACGTTATGACTCTAATCAGAACAGTGGAGTTCAGTTCTTTTCATCATAAGTTTTGTTTCTCAGTGGCTGATAAACTGGTGGGTCTCATTTAAGGTTAGATCACACTCATCTGTACTATAATGTCTTTACCTATTTTCAGCAAATACCTACAATGAAGTTACAGGAAAAAATATTCCATCTATAATACAGACTTTTACTATCATGGATAGACTGATACATCCATCAAACTATCAACTTTGAATGTTTATGTTTGCTTATCCCATAGAGCTCATAAGCTTTCATGACTAATCCTCACTAAAAGAAGGAAAGGAAAACAGTAGTCAGCAAAGTATAATACTCTGTTGATACATCTCAGTGTGTACAGTGTTTAGTGTCCTGTGCCTAGTTCTGAGATGGAAATAATGAAAAAGATTAATCTCCTTTGTGCTGAAGAAAAGTCCCTTTTGTCTTGATGTGAAGAAAGAAAGAATCCCAGGAGCTGAAGATCAGAGACTGAATATAGTTTGGCAAATCTCATTTTCTATTGGATAATGAAGCTACATTTTTTTGTGTGTTTATCTTCTAATGTCTTTACAGGATCTATTCTTGTTGCCACTTCTGTGTCTTGTTTACTTGTTGCAGACTAGTTTTGGTTGTGTTTTCTGAATGATCTCTGGAAAAGTGCTCAGAAACTGCATGAATAGGAATGATATGAGAGATCGTGTTATCTTACAAGAATTCCATATACAGTTTAAGAAAATTTTAGCTTTTTTTTTTTGCCTGTGATTTCCGGAGACAGTAAATTAGCAGGATAGAAACATACTTTTCTGTGTTTTCCTTTGTAGCATTTGGTTACAGGTTCATATTAAAGATTCTGTCTACCCTGACTATAATGTTACCATGGAGTCTTCATAGCAGTTCTTGAATATTCATTATTATATCCCATTACTTCCTCATTACACTAGCAAATACTTGCCAACACAGTCTTTAGAAATATGCAATGGAAATTCAAATTTCTAATACACGTATTAGTGATACATGTGAAAATTGAAGGCATTAAAGTTCCAAACTTATAATATATGATGTGACCTGCCAGTACGAGTGTATTTCTGTATTATTTATACTGTTGCAGTAAGGGCACGGACTCCGTGGATGGTGTTCCGGAGACCTTTATTCTCTGTCCGCATCAATCTTTTATATCTTTTCTAAGTTACACACGAAGTGCACACACCTAAACATCTAATTGGACTGGTCACAATAACCTGTTCACACGCCTTAAGCTTCATTTGGATTGGGTCTAAACTTTCAGTTGTCTTTACTATTTTTGCCTCTGGTATTTCTTTATCTTGTTCTACTTGCTGTTTTTTGTTATTGAGCAAGTGGTGCTCAAGGACATAGCTCAAATTCCTTAATATCAGGCAGCTGTACTGCAGTCTCTGTTCCCACATTATACATAATGTCTTACTTAATTATTTTTTTTTTTTAAATTTCAGGAAATCTTTCAACCATTGCATCATTTCACTTCTTAGAATGTTTTTCATCTTGCACTTTCCAGTAACCTCTTCACCTCCTCAGATTCTTTAAAAAAAGGTTATCTGTGAGCACTCCTACCCCTACTCAACAAAAGTAGCAAAATTCATTTTATGTATCTTTTAAAACAGAATCCCAAACTACTGTGTTTCATTAGGACATTAGTGCATGCTGCAAACATAAACCCTGTCCTTTAACGCCTTTTATAGGAAATGTCGTAGAGGTGTGGTTTAAAATTACTATGATACCAAATAAATTGATTGATATACGCCAGTGAGAACTGCAGTTTCTGTATTTCAGAATATTTGACATGGTTATTTGAAAAGCATATAGAGATTATATATGCAACTTTATTTTTTTTTTAAAACAGCTTCTCCATCTGGCTACAACTTCATTGCATGTTTCAAATATGGTAGTAAATTTTAATATGTTAGTATGAAATATAAGTGATGCCACAGCTGGTAAAGACAAATTGACATAGTTTGGCTATTCAATTTTCATCATGTCAAATAGCTTAGTGCTTTAAGACAATCTGCTTTAGAAAAAAAAAAAAAAATGCCTGGAGAGCAAGACTGTGTAAAATGAAACATCAAGGACAGATGAGGGAGACTACTGTAGGCAAAAGAAAAAATCATGCCAGATGTCTTCCACCGAAGAGTTTGATGAAGGTTCACCTCAAATGTGTATCTGATTACATCTCTCCTGTTATCTAGCGCTGCCTTTTTTGGTGGTCTTCTAGTATCTCTCATGTATTGTTTATTTCTCATTATTTTATCAAGTCATGTAAACAAAATGTATGTGTTCCCCACTGCCACGATGCTGAGACTCTACCAGCCCAGTCTGTTCCTGCCCACTCCCCAGGGTTCCTCCTACATTGCCAAGGGCCCAAGACCCCTTTGCAGCCCCCTGGGGCTGTCAGGTCTTGTCCCAGTGACAACCGAGCTGGGCCCATTTCCAGCTCCTACAGCTCTGCCGAGCCTGGGCATGGGCCCACCCACAGGCCCATATCCTGGTCTGGCCTTGGCCTGTCCCAGTCCCCAGGGATTTGCCAAGTTCCTGAGGCTAGGGCTGTCCTAGGTCCCCTCAGTTGCCCTGCTCCTGGATGGGGCAGTGCACAGGCCCTGGTTGCCAAGCTCAGCCCTGATGGACCTGTGGGGAACTCCTGCTGCTCCTAGTGCCCTGGTCCCCAAAGAGCCACTCTGCTCTTGCTGCTCTCTTCCACCCATTGTTTTTTCCTTAGAGAAAGATTGTGAAGTCATCCCTTGCAAAAAACCCCAAACCACTACTAAAGCTCCCCTACAATGGACTGTCGATGTTGTGCTGAGATATACACAAGGAGATTTTCATGTAGCTCATGTAAATGTATGTCAGCTAAGCTTCACCACCTAAGCCCTTGCACCGAAACAGGCTCCTAGCGGTCCCATCATTTGGCTTTGTGTAGAGCCAAAGGACATTTCCGTGGCTTTACCTTTATGTTCAGTACCTTTCACAGAGTTCTAAACAGCTCCAGCAGGCAACTTCTAGTGGCTGGGGGGACTCTCCACTGTTATGCCATATTTAAGGATAGGTGCTGTAATCTATTTCCATATTCATCAGCTGCAAACAATATATCATCTACTGCTTATTTTATTTACTGTATTCAGGAGGCGCAAGGTATCATACTTTGCATAGAAAACAAATAACCATCTCTTAAGTGAACCAGCAGAGGCCATAGCTTTCTGTTATCCAAAGTAAATACAGTTTGAAAAAAACACAGTACAACAGAAAATACAGGAAATAAAAGATGCAGATTTCTAAACAAAGTAGCTTGACTGAACAAACCAACCTGACTAAACAGATGCATAATAAATAAACTAAAATTTAGGTAATAAATATGAGGGCAGAAAAAGTCTCTCATCTTGCCTATTGTCATTATCCACTTTTATGACAGTTTGAAGATTTGTGAAAGCAAAAAGAACATATGAAAGCTTCATTGTTCCAGAGATAATAATGGTATTGATTTTTCATTAAGATGCGTCCTGTATTGATAACATGACACTCCTTTCCTCTTCCTGGTGTTTCAAGATTTCTTATTTCCTCTACTTGCTGAGTTTCTGATAACAATTAAGACAAATTCTGAAATCTTCTTTTTTTTTTTCCCTCGTATTTCTTGGAATCCCATTTTGCTCTATTTATTGAAACTGCTATCAACATCTTTGCTAGTTGCATATAAGAGGGTTTAATCATAAAATATTTATATCTCAAGAAACATAAAACAGAGCTTATGCATTCAGCAATGAATGATATTGCACACGTAGAGATTGTTTTCTAGACAAATTGCTTTCTTTATAGATAAATTGCTTTCTTTCTAGGCAAATCCTAGAATCATATTGTAGAATCATAGAATGCTCTGTGTTGTTGGAAAAGACCTTAAAGTTCCAATCCCCATACCCTGGGCAATGATATCTTCCACTAGACAAGGTCGCTCAGAGCCCCATCCAAACTGGCCTTGAATGTTTCCAGTGATGGGACATCTACCACCTCTCTGGGCAACCTGTTCCAGTATTTCACCGACTTCATTGTAAAAAATTCTTTCCTTATATCTAGTGTAAATCTACCCTCTTCCATTTGAAAGCCATTGCCCCTTGTCCTATTACTACATGCCCTTGTCAAAAGCCTCTGTCGAGGTTTCTTGTAGGCCCCTTTAGGTACTGGAAGGCTGCTATAAGGTATCTCCAGAGCCTTCTCTTCTCCAGGCTGAACAGACCCAACTCTCTCAGCCTGTCCTCATAGGAGACGTGCTCCAGCCCTCTGATCATCTTCGTGGCCCTCCTCTGGACTCACTCCAACTGGTCCATGTCCTTCTTATGTTGGGGGCTCCAGAACTGGATGCAGTACTCCAGGTGGAGTCTCACGAGAGGGGAGTAGAGAAGGAGAATCAGCTCCCTTGACCTTCTGGCCATGCTTCTTTTGATGCAGCCCAGGATGCAGTTGGCTTTCTGGGCTGGCAGCAAGCATTGCCAGTTCATGTTGAACTTTTTATTCACCAAGACCCCCAAGTCCTCCTTAGTGCTGCTCTCAACCCATTCTCCACCCAGCCTGCATTTGTGCCTGATATTGCCCTGACCTACATGCAGGACCTTGCACTTGGCCTGGTTGAACTTCATGAAGTTTGCACGGGCCCACCTCTCTAGCCTGTCAAGGTCCTTCTGGAGGGCATCACTTCACTCTAGCATACTGTACATCTTGGTGTTGTTGGCAAACTTGCTGACAGTGCACTCAATCCCACTGTCCATGTCATTAAATTTTTCATAATGTAACCCAAAAAGCCTGAAAGATAGTTTATCCTGCTTTACATCCTATGATCTAGTCCTGCACCTAGAACCTCTTTGGAAATTAAGAATGATTTCTGATCCTTACAAAAATTCTACTCCACATCACATGCAACTACTGGGTTCCAAAGAGTCTACAGAAAAAAAAAAATGTAAAAATTGAGCTGTTACTACATTTCCATTGTAGTAGCAGAAATTTTCGTAATGCTTGTAGTTATGTATATGTATATATACATATTCACACATGTTTATATAGATATAATATATGCATATATGTATTATAAATATATAAAATATAAAAATACTACAATAAAAATAATAAAAATATGTGTTGTTATTAACAAATACAGCAATGTTTCTGTGTTACTACAATTCCAAAACTCAAACTTTTCAGTGGCAGTAACACCAACCAGTGTGCAGAGACTTGAGGAAATTCTGATTTCTTCATATTTTCAGTGTTTTCAGTCTTCTCATGTATGTTACACAAATGAAACAGAACTTTCTTTCTGATTCCCATATCCTTCTGGTTTGTACAAAGTTAAAACTCTGCCTCGTCTTCTCTTATTTCTTCCTCGATCTGCTCCAAGAAGGACAGAGTTTAGTTCAAAATACTGGTGATACTGTTTAGTGCTGAATGATACTCTTAGGAGTAATTAGCATTCCAACAGGTCCACTATTTATTACTGTCACATTTAACGTACAGTTACTGCAACTGTACATGAAAATCATATAACTTCAGTCATCAGTTCAGTGAGACCTCAACGTGAAGTGCAACATTATTAATTGCAAATTAATTAACTTATTTAAGGCCCTACTGCGTAATGCTGACACCAGACTAAGCTGTCTGTCCTGGTGCTTTTGAGAAAAAAAAAAAAAAAAAAAGTTTGTAAAATGCAGAATTTTAGAAAAAACTCAAAGTCTAAACACAGAATGAAGTTTTAAATTGATATTTTTGGATTATAAACTAGTTAGAATGCAGTTTTATATTATTTCTAGTTTAAAGCCTAATTCCAGTGCAAGTGTGTGCTGTTGTAAAGCAGTACTCTTGGTGTATACCTCAAGCAATAATTTGGTATTTTTGTCCATAATTACTCATAGCCCTGCTTCACATGAAACCGTTCTACAGCCTTGTGCAGGTACTCTTATGTGTTAAGAAATTCCAGTTAAACTTTGCATTTGCACAGATTTTTTGGCATTTACAAGAACTTTGGTAAAATAATGTACTTAGATGTTTTTGTCTTCTGAGCGTTACTATAAGTAGAGTTTATTTAAAATCTATTTGAAAAAATCTTTCCTGGAAAACTTATTGTGGGTATTGTAGTTAAGCAAGCTACAGAAGTTGAACATTCTCTGAACTATTAGGATCTTCCATTGCAAAATAAACCCATCAGGCTCTGTGAGCCGTAAGCATACATAACAAGGCCTCATCTGAAATCTCCATGAGTCTTCCATTAATTTCATAGAATCATAGAATGGTTAGGGCTGGAAGGGACCTTCAAAGGTCATCTAGTCCGACCCCCAATTTGAAATTGGTTGAAATAGTCTATTAATTTAGGTAGGAAAAATATCAGATCCAGACCTACAGTTAGATTTCTATGGGAGGATAGACTTCTTATATATAAAATCTTTCCTTTATTGTAAGCAAATATTCTCTGAGTCAGTCTCATCATTGTAATCAGTTCTGACAGTAAAGGAGGGAAATTAAATATGCTTATAATTAATTTATTCAGCTGAAATTAATTGCATGTCCTTTAAAATATTTAGTAGTTGATGGTTTTTTAGTTTTAATTTGAAAATAGTTTTTCTTCCAGGACAGAGGGTTTTTTTTCAGCAAATGCTTATTTCTTCTAAACTACTTTTGTAACAATCCTCCTTCTAAAAGGAACATGAGTAGATACCTCTTTGAACAAACCAAATCACAAGGTACTATCAATCAGGAAATAACGGCTGCAGGAAAATTAATAATTTTATTGGTTCCAGGATTTCACTTTTATAAACATTTTGACATCCAAATCTGTGAGGACAAAAACACCCCTATAGATTTTTGTCTGAGAAAAATAAATTCCAGAGGTTCTCTTGGAGGATATATTAAAATCTACAATTATATTATTTGTAACAATGTATGAACATACATCTCGCTACTTATTTTTATAAACACATTATAAAACATCTGAGATATTAAATTTAAAACATTAGCAAAGCTAAGACAAGCAGAAATGTATTTCTGATTTTAATGGTGATACCACAAAGGAAAAATGAAAACAACATTCATACCACCCGTTTTCATATAATAATTTCTATTGATAGGCAGGGGACACTTGGAAAATGGTAGTGTGGTTTTAGTTTTGTTTTGGTTTTGTTTTTTTAAGAAAGTGTTTCCATTTTTTTTTCTTTTCTAGTACAAATGCATAATGCTATATTTCACCCCTTCTGATTTCACTGGTATACTTCTAAGTCTCAGATGCATAGTCATTATTGTGCTCTCTGGCAATTAAATTAACCAAATACTAACAAAGAATCACAACACACTGAAAAAACCTTTAAAATTGTTGTGCTTTCATTTTCTTGTCTATTGTTAATGTCACGATTTAGTTACTTTTTCAGTTACTCATTGATACAAGACATGTATTATTTAAAGAGAAAAAGGGGGAAAAAAAAAGATAAAGAAAGAAGGAAAACAAAACAGTAAAATGATTAAAGTGGAAACAGGCAAAGACATAGAACTTTCAAGCTTCTTTGTTTTTCGTGCCACTGAGATGCAATTCCACCCTTCATTTGTCTGTTTCTGTTTGAGTCACCTTTAAGATCACTTTCTTCTTGTGGTATAGCTTTGAAAAGCATCTCTTTAAGAAAAAAAAAAGCTACTTGTAGTCACACTACATATTGACTGCATTTCATTTCCATTATTCTATATTACAAAGGACATTTGTATGAAAACTTGATATCATTGTTTCTGGAAAATTAATATGCTCTAGCTGCTTTCTCTCACCTGAAATAATAATCCTTCCTTTGTGACATCACTCTTCATTATTGTACTATGATCAATGCCACAATCTACTATTCTGAATTCAGGTGTGAATAAATATTAGGAACAGAAGGAATAATAGAGAACAAAAAGATTTTGTGTTTTCAGCATTGTAGAATATTGTCAATTTAAAAAAATGTAGAAATGAGATTTTGAGCTGAACTAGGATAACCTTAAGAAATTACAGGAAATCCTTACATGCATTTTAACCTACATCCGTAAAGTAAATCTCTAAAGTAATTCAGTCACTGTTCAAGATGCCACTAGGTGTTATCAATTTAATGGAGTAATGCCCCAAATCTAATATTCCTTATGCTACTTCACCTGTTTAATATCTGTTACTTTAGGCAGCCTATAGAAAATACAGTGCAAAGGAACACTTCTGGAGCAACTTGTAACCTCCAGCATAATATACAGAAAACTAATATACAGATAATACTCACTGTCTTCTTGCAATTAATCACTAAAAGCATCATATTTTACTACTGTCAGGTTTGAGCTCTTACTTCTACACTGCTGTTAGATCAATAGGACATAAAAAACAATTACTTGTTCAGGCACATAGACTAGGGTAGTGGTGAGGGAAAGGGAGAGAAGAAAATATTCAGTTGTAGAAAATTATTCAGTCAAAATAAGATGTGTTGGAATTGGATCTTCACTAACTTCAAGTGTCATTTTATGATTTTATGTGCTTCAGTTTAATTTGATTATTTACAGGAGAAAATAATTTGGAAATCTCTACACTTAAAATGTTAGCAAGTATATGTATGCATAACATTTCTTTATAATTTATGTATATTTATATTTTTAAATTCATACATTATATAAAAATATATACAATACACATAAATTTTGTACGTATACTTTTTCTAAATATATATATAAACATCTTGACATACTGAGTTCTTGGTTGTTCATACAATTTTCTTTAAATATGAACTTGCTTCACGGTATGCTAGAATAATTCAAATATGCTTAGTCCCTTGAGAATGGGAATTTTTCCACTGTCTTTAGTTCTTCAAGAACAATTATGATTTGGAAAATATTATTATATATATAACATTATAAATGCTCTAAAAGCTTAATACAAGGGAAACTTGAATAGGTAAAATAATGTGGATCATGAGAACAATAGGAGAAAATTGGAAACTCTCAGAGAAAAAAATATATGAGTTTATATTTCCCTCTGGAAAGTCTTGCTTAGACACTGCGAAAGGATTGACTCATTTTGAAAAAAAAACAAAACTCAGAAAATCAAAATATGTCAGTGTAATAAAGCTATGACACACAGAAATTCTTTTGTTACAGTGAGTAAAAGTATATCATACGGACTCCTTTCTAAATAACATGGCCCCCCTACTGTTAATGGTCAGCAAACTATGAATATATTAACAGAGGAGGGCTATCTTGTTTATTTCACACACAAATGTTTTTATAGGAGGGATGTATCTATCAAGAATCATCAGCTGGAGCAGTAAAAATCAGAGACAATAAAAGATCAGAGACAAGAAAGCAAAGCAGAAGGTCTTCCTAAAGCCATGTGATCATCAAATCAATGTGTTTCACATGCAAACAGAAGCCTTACAAAATTACAGTGAATAAACATGGACTCCTTATAAATTGAAAAGAAAAAACCTGTCTCATTTGTTTCTTCTCTGTCAACTGTCCTAAAAGGGTAAAAAAAAAAATCTTGATTGTTAGGAAGTAAATACTAAAGCAACAGGAGCATTACAGATATTCACATCTCATTGAGACTCTGATTGCTTTGCCAGCAGTAAATACTGTTTGTCTCCTTCGAGTATGGTAAAATGGAAGGACATTACTGCAAAGGAAAAAAAGATCAAGTAGTTATTTAAAATAGTCACATAATAAAAACCAAACATGCGGTAGGATTTCTCAAGCTGCTTTGTCTCCCTATTGGGAGAAGAAAAAAAAAAAAAAAAGAATGGTGTTTCAAGAGTAACATGAAACAGTGACAGCTGCTACTAACTTTATGCTAAAGTCATGCTTCAACATTTGCCTAGACTTTCTTAGAAAATGTATTCCATCTAAAAATTTCCTAAGAAAGTAAAGACCCTGATATTTGAATAAAATGAGCCAGGCCATTTTCAGACTATGGACAATTAGTGAGTTTCTAGTAGTTGAAATCTCTCTGCATTATCAATCATCCCTTCTCCCATCTTCCCTTTCAACACTACAAATTAAGAATATAGTTTTGATTTCCACTTGCACCCATTTTGGAGACTTTGAATTGTAATACATGCTATTGCTGACCCACAGAACACTGTTTTGGTTTCAGAATGTTTAATGTTTTACATTTTTATTAGAGATTCCTTGTGGCTGGGGATGGCTGTTGTTTAATGTTATAAAATGTTAAAAGAAATGTGAAAATGACATGCTGATAACCTACTGTCACTGCTTTAACCAGTGTAAGGCAACCAGTAGAACTCATATAGTAGTTCTACAGAGTCCCCCAGCGATTTCATGTTTCATGTTTGATGATTCAGATGGTGTGTATTTCTGCTTCTTTTAATCATCCTACCCTGCCCCAGCACTGCAAACCATGGGAGAGTTTGCAGTATTCAGAAAGCAAGGAACACACATTCTTTTTGCTTCCCCTATACATGTATTGGAAAAGAATAACTCTGTCACGGCAGGCCCAGAAGAGACTGAAACATCAGATTTGAAGCTTCTAGGAGACAATATCACAGAGGCTGAGCTCTGCCTGCTAGCCAGTTTCATTAGTTCTCCGCTACCACACCAAAGGTAGTATTAGACATATTTATTAAACATCATCTCTGTTGAATGGATAGGCATGTAATCCTGGCACTGTTTTTTTAGTGCTGCAGTTGCTTAATTAGTGAGTAGGACAATATTAGGGCTATATTATTCCCCTTTTGAATATCCTTAGTTGGAAAATTGAGCTTTAAATAGTTTCTACTGAAGGAGGATTGAAGCCCACTCTGAATTCCATAAGGGTGTTCTAAAGCCTCTGGGATATGCTGCAATATTCCTACCTCAATCAAAACCACAGGAAGGAAATTAGTTGTAAAAAATATTTTTTATAGGTAAAAGTGTTTGGTGACTTTGTTCTCTAATTCATGGAAGATATTATAAAGAAAGAAACTACAAGCTCTTTTATTGTAATTTTTTTCAATAATATAATGAAATTATACACTCCAATCTCTGTTCAAGAGTTTGCGTAATACTTTTTTGAACTGCTGGAAAAGAAATCTGTGCAACTTTGAAGAAATTGCAAGTGTACTTCCATCCTCAAATGGAAAGCAAAGAAATGCTTTCCGTGCACTGTCATCTTCTATGAAACATGTTACCCTCAGGCAGAATTATTCTAGATTTTCTTTATTGATATATCACTATCAAATATATATAGCATTATGTTCTTTAATTTTTTCCCAACTGTATTCTTGAAATTGGAAGCCACCACACTATCCCCAGCACCATCATATTTAGTGTTTCCCTTGTTGATTTTCTTATAATTTTTAAATGATCTTTTCCTTTGTTTGAGATGTAAACCTCACAGTTCAATGTCAAGTAACAGTGAATACAAAATAGCAGTGAGTACTCCTGTAACAGTAGACATATTATTGTAAACCCTTGCTGGCTGTTAGTATTTTATCATTGTCACTGGAAACTTTAATAGGACAAATTACCATCAGTGTTCCTGGGACTGACAGCTGAATTTTGGTATGTATCTGATTTTATTTGTTTTTTGAAAGATCAAATATCTTCATGTATTATAGGAAGCACTCCTAGGCAAATGGCTCACTGTGGCATCCTTCTGAGCTACTCAGGATTTCAAGCCTGAGTGATTATTTGTTTCTGAGTGTGACTCTGTTTCAACTTTTGTTTTCTCATCACTATTAAATCATGAGTTATTTCAGTCTTTTAATAATCTAGAAAATGTGATTTTTAAAATATTTGAAGCATCACTATGTATATCCTTGCTCTGTGCACACTTTAGTGCCTTTGTGTAGTGACACAGGAAAGCTTG
Organism: Tetrax tetrax; assembly: GCA_009806455.1. Lineage (NCBI taxonomy): Eukaryota > Metazoa > Chordata > Aves > Otidiformes > Otididae > Tetrax > Tetrax tetrax. Next base: position 60,262 of record WHYT01014798.1, on the reverse strand, counting down.
GGAAGTGTCTGCTATTGAGCAAAGCTGAGGAAAGAAAAGCTAGTCCTTGAGCTACTGCTTTTGAATTCTAATAACAAGAAAGAGGAAGCGAATTTTTTCCTGGGATAGAAGAACAAAAACTTCTGCTGAGTTAGGAAAAAATCAAGACTATTTCTCACGCTATTTTTTTTTAAAAGATCACTTAGTTTGGAGCCAGCACTAGTCCTAGATAAGACTGTTTTGTCACACGTTGTTGACGAAATACATTTTAATTTATATGCAAAGATGAGATAAGACTTTATGTTCAATTTGATCCTACATACTATGGATAAAAAAAAAATTAATTCTCATGAACTAGAGACATGTCTTTATGTACTGAAAAGATAAAAGGAGAACAGAGAATTTCCTCAGAGTGTGGAATAGTTATTCTTGCTTCAGAAGAGTTTATAATCATGAATTAAACCAGTAGTGCTTACTTGCGCTACTCTCTATAGCATCATAAAGGAGTTTCTAGCTATTAGATAGTATATTATTTTACAATAACTTTAAAACCAATTTTACATTTTCTGATGCATTCTAATTTTGCTGAACACTAATTCCTATAAAAGAATTTCTGAAGCACTCTTGAAATTAAGATGAAGATTTAGAGATCTAAAAAAAAAAAAAACCACCACCAGAATAATGCCAGACTCCTCAATATCAAAATACAGACATTCGGTTGTTCATATTTGTGTCAGTTTTATTTAGTGAGGGGAGGTTATGGTGGTAGCTTCTCTAAGAAGCTGCTGGAAGTTGTTTCCCCTTTGATCAGTGGACTCAGCCGGGCCTAGGGCGGACCCGCTGCTGGCCAAGGCCGAGCCAATTGGGAGCAGAATGTTCTGTGATAACGCCTCTGCAATAACCTATTTAAGAAAGGAAAAATAGAAAAAAAATATAAGAAGAAGATGTGAAGAAGTGGAAGCAGGGACAGAGAGAGGGAAGCACAAGCTTTGTGGGGCTTGTAGCCCTACACCTCTGGCCTCCGGCCAGGCAGCCGTCTGGGCCCGACCCAGCTGAGCCCAGCTGCAAGAAGGGAAAAGAGGACATATGAAGTGAATGTGAGAGGCATCTGCCTGAGCCAATTGTGAAGAATTTCTGGTGAGAGGAATGGCTGCAGATGCCAAGGTCAGTGAAGAAGGAGGGGGAGGAGTAGTGCAACTCCTGGCCGGAATTCCCCTGCAGCCTGTGGTGAAGACCATGGTGAAGCAGACTGTCCCTCTGCAGCCCATGGAGGTCCACAGAGAAGCAGAGATTCACCTGCAGCCCGTGGAGGACCCTACACCAGCGCAGATGGATGCCTGAAGGAGGGTGTGGCCCATGGAGGGCCTGCTGGAGCAGCAGTTCCAGAGGGACTGCACCCCGTGGCAAAAAAAGGCCCACACTGGAGCATTTCACAAAGGACTGTGGACCATGGAAGGGACTCCACGCTGGAGCAGGGGAGGAATGTGAGTTCTTCCCCCAAAGAGGAAGGAGCAGCATAAAGCGAAAAGTGGTGAACTGACCACAACACCCATTCTCTATTCCCGTCTGTGCCACTTGTGGTGCGGGAAGGAGGTAGAGATAATGTTAAGCCTGGGAAGAGGGAGGGGTGGGGGGAAGTTATCTTGGTCTCTTTTGCAATATCCTGCTTTGGTTTTCCTAACAATAAGAAAAAGTTTTCCCCAAGTCGAGTCTGTTTTGCCCATAACGGTCACTTTAAGGATTTATCCCTGTCCTTATCTCCAACCTCGAGCCTTTTTTTTCTTATATTATCTCTCACTGCTCCCTTGGAGGGTGGGGGGAGTGAGAGAGAGACTGCATAGTTTGGTCCTGAGTGGGGCTAAACCACAACAATATTGTATTCATAGAAAACTGCAAGATTCTTCTACAGGTCTATAAAGCAGTATGAGTATATATACCACATATATGGTGCTTATGCTTTTCTCTGAGGCACCACAAACTGGCTTTCTGCCCAACATTTTTATCTGTCAAGCGCTGCCACGCTTGAACAAATGTTAACTTTATTCAAGTAGTATTATGGTTACTTTGTCAGTCTGATTTTATCTGAGACATAAGTGTCCATTTTTGCCTTTAGGTGATTTTTCTTTTTCTTTCTGAAAACTGAATTTCATTAAGGCAAAAATACTATGTAGTGAACCATACTGGTTTGCCAATAAGATAAACATACTATAGTAAACAAAATACATGGTTTTAAATCTATAAATTTGGCCTTCATGTCTTACTAAAGATTTTTAATGGGGAAAAGCAATTCAAAATACAATGAGAAAGTTTTGTTGTTTTTTTTTTTTCCAGATATAAGATCTTCCTCATAGGGTTGAGAAAAAAAGGTGTAGAATTGTACTGAAAGCCTCAATAGTGTCTTAAACATAATGGCTGATGGTGTCCCAGTTGCCTGGGAAAAGCTCAAAAAGATATTTCTAGATTAAAATGGAAATTTCACATATCTTTGAATAATCTCTGTTTTTCTCTTATTCAAACCTCCTGTTAAAATAAATTGAAATATTGTATTTATAGAGGTGAACAGGATATAAGTTACAGAACAATTGAAGGCAGAGTTGTTTAATCATGTAACTGCAGCAACACTTTAAAACTGAGTCTTATGAGTTGTGAAAAAAAAATCTTTCTAATTAAAAATTGATGTAATGAAATTCCAAGATTAAAAGAAAGTATGAAGGGGTGGAAGAAAGTGTCATAATTAGATGTCATAAAAAAAAATTCTATTAATCCTTCTTCGTGTAGAAATGTACAAACAAGATAAGTAAACAGTAGGTGAAGAGGTAGTTTGAGTAGCTACTTTGAGTCTCTTTAGTTTCAAGGTATGTTGACTTCTCTAATTTTGCCTGCTTTTTATAAAGCCAAAGTTAGAGATTTCTGAATAATGGAAACTCTTCCCATTGAAGACTGTCTGAAATATTATGAAATCTTCCAATGAAAAAAAAATATATAAAGACCCTCAAAACCTGAAATAGAATTAATTTACTTGTTAGTTTCCTATCTAGAAGGTTTATTTCAGTTTTGATTTACCATGCAAAAACAAGTAGGCATCAGGGAGGTGAATGCTGAAATGTTCAGCCATTCATCGCCACTTCCACTAGCTTTGGCGCTGCGTAGTAAATGAAAGAGATGAGTGTCTCAGTTTCCTGTATTTTTTAGGGTTTAGGGTCAGGGTGGAGCTAGGTACTGAAGGATCCAAGAGGCTTGTATGTGGCTTGACCTCTAGCCCTTGCCTTCAAGTAATTTGATCTCCAGAAAGCAAACATTAAATGATCATTTCAACATTCCAGTTGGAAAACATAAGTTCTCTATAAGACCTGTTCTCTACTGGGAGTAACTCCACCTGAAACATTTTTCACTTCTTTCAGGCTCAGTTTATCTGTCTATATAGGAAGTAAAACATAGTTATCTTTAATAAGAAATTATCAACAAAAAAATAAAGCCTGTGCTTCTCTGTTAGTCTAACCTCTCCATATTGTTATGAAGTATTTAACTTCTAGAATGGAAAGTTCAGATATTTCTTAGTGCAATACATAAAAGGCACGATGTAAAGTTCCTGTAAAGTTTAAATACTATTAAATAGTCAATGAGATCAGAACTCAATTAGCTAAAAAAAAAAGAAAGATGATCTTTCAGGGAGACTGAATCTGAAGGAACTGCTTTGCCAAGCTGCAGCTGATTTCTATTTATTTTTATCCATTAGATTCAATACACATAAACTAACTATGACTGAACTGAACTCAGAACTGAAGTTGACTTTTTTTTTTCCTCTTTAGCAATGGAATATCAGCTATTTGGAGAGAAAAAAAAAAAAAAGCTAAAAAGGATAGTATAGTGCTTATTTCTAGAGGGAGAAACTCATATCATATTGTTGATTAAAACACAGGACCATTTATAAATAAGCCTGTTTCAAAGTGAAGGTCAGAGATAGCCTAAGCAAAAAATGAATATCCGAGATTAAAATGTTAATGTTCTATCTAAAATGCACGAAACCAAATGCAATATCATTTAGTGACATTTCCAGAATTACAGCAAAGATTACTACATTAATCTGTTAGTTATGCATTTTCATTAATCTGAAACAAACAAATCTTTAGGGAACGGGGTTTGAAGATTCTGAACACTTGAATTTCTGCAATCTTGAGCAAGTTAGACTGGGCTTTTTAAAGAATATCTGTGACTCTTTTCTTTCAGGTAAATAGATCAGGACAGGAAGAACAGTCAAATATTTGTTATAGTTTCCTGGCATTATTGAAAATTAAGACTCTGATTATGGAGACTGAAATTGTGGCAACTACTTCTGGGAATTTAAAAGCCGTATTATAACAGGATAAAGCCATGGACCGTATGCCATATATTTATAATAATTCTAAGCTTATCTCAGATTTTGAGCCTGAGGTCTAGTTCAGACAACTTCTGTTTTCTGAATGTAAGGTGACAGTAGTAGTTGCAAAGCATGTAATTTTTTCCGTAAATCCATCAGAGATTTTGCCTGGACATTTTCTTTGCATTGTCTATGAATATACAATACTGTAGACATGGAATTAGAAATGAAAATGGTTTTATGCTCCTAATACCTTTTATAGGGTTTTTGGTAAGGTATTTGTTTGTGTTTTATATGTGTACAATATGTATAAATAGTACCGACCATTAATGGCAAAGTGTGGTGTACATCTGCTTTCCAGTTGGCTCAGCTCTTTTCTACCCATCTTTGAAGTATCCTTCTTTCTCTGGGACTGCAATTCAGTTCATGAGTTACTATGTCAGTTAGGGGCTCTACAATTCACCTGAGGTGCTCTAGAGTAATTGGACAGTTAAAAGGATTTTTTTTGTGATTTGTCTGATTTGGGGAAGAAGTCCCTGAGAAATAAGGAGGTAAGACTTAAAAGATACTTACGGCCTCAGACAGAAAATCTATTCAATGTCAGTTTCTACTATTGTGTACCAGAAGATCTGTAGGTTTTAATAAGAAGTTTTTTGTGGTTGTTGTAGGTTGTTTTTTTTTTTTTTTTTT
>WHYT01014798.1:13586-55216 GCA_009806455.1 Tetrax tetrax | reverse complement strand
GGAAAAAAAAAAAAAAAAAAAAAAAAAAAAAAAGAGGCAGCTTCCTTTCACCTTCTGCCTTTCTTACTGCTCTACATGGTTTATTTTTAAACAACGAACAAGTCAGTGCTAGAATTAAGCGGTATCCAAAATTATGTTCACATGTATCTGCAAAAGTAGGTATTGTCATTTTGCAACATTATTTAAGAATACAGGACATAGTCATAGAACAAATTCAGGTCTTAACTTTGCTCTTTTGTTGATAGTCTATGGATGCCTTTTGCTGAGACATCACCAATGATGGTGAAAATTTACTCTATGATCTTCTGTGGAGAACTAAAATAATAATAATAATATCTTTCAAATATCTTTCCATGAAACTACAGAAATGAAAATTATGGATTTATCAGAAATTTTTATTCTCTATTCTACAAGCTATGTCTGAAAAAAAAAATCCTTTGCACCTGATGGCATTTTGACAAGGAGTATATTAGTTCCATTGTTATACATACACTCATCTTCATATTTTAATTCCATTATAGGAAAAATAGTAATTAAAATATTTCATCAGTTTTAAACTAAAGTTAGAAACAAATCATATTTCAGTACGGGACAATAAAAAGCTCTTTGTTGTTTTATTTTAGCAGGGAAGACTGCTTGGACTGTTCACTGCATCTCTGAACTTCTGGGATAGCTCAGCATATCTATAGTACTACAGAATAAAAATAAACATGGAAAGTGGTGGCACTAGCACTGACTGGAAAGGAAACAGATAATGCCAGCTGAACAGCTCGAGGGGGATTTCTGGAAACAGAACCTTGGAAGCAAAGAAAAGGCCTAAACCAATTTTGGCTGAGTGGTTTGGCTTGTTTTAAACAGGTCACTACTGTATTGTAAGTTAGTTAACTGTGACATGAGATATAACTGGGTTTATGTTTACAGTGTGAGTGTGTGAGTTTTCTATATACTGAATTACAGCCTAAATTTCTGATAGTGGCTACTACCTTGCTTTCTCTACTGCCCAGAAAGTAAACCCACTGCATACCTAGAATTCACAGCCTCTAATGAAAAAAAAACTAACAAATATGAGTCCCTTTTAAATAAGAATTTATAGTTTAAGTTCAATTGAATTTATTAGGAAATTGTCATATGTATATATGATAGCTCAGACTTCTAGTCTGAAGTGGAGCAGATAAGTCCATTTTCTAGAGACTAAGACTGAATGTATTCATTCCCATTCTGTATGCAAAGAGGAACTTTTGCAATGAGAAAACATAATTTAAACAGTGGATCAGTACAGGTTTTTTTTCCTCTTGCTCTTTTGGGGACTATACAGCTGAAATTCCAGTCCTTTGAACCTCTCTCTGCTTTGCAGCAAAGGAAAATAAACCCTATTTTATTTTAATATAAAATTATGGATGTGGGCAGCCCAGAAAAATATTATTTAACTCAAAATAGGTGTTGAGAGGAGAGGAAATTGTTATTCTATTTTTTTTTAAGCAATTTAAACTTTTTCATGTAATCACTTCTTAAATAAACTACTGTCCATTACTCTTTTTTTTTCTAGTTTTTGTTTCTATGGTGCTGGAGAGATTACAACATGCCAGTTAAACAACAACTCCATCCACCTGTGACCTCCCTGAAAAAATGATTTGAAATGAGAACACACTGATTTCAAATTTTAGTTGAAACAATGTCTCCATACTAAAAGGGGATTTATTCCTACTTATGATTATTCTTTGATGCTGACTTGATATAATATGAGAGATTCAACCTTGAGGAAATATTCCACACTCAAATTCCAGGATTTCTCCTTAATTACCTACTGTACAACGCCATCTCCTCCTGGTAACCATGTAAAAATTCAGATTATATAAGTCAAATGTATATATTTTTCCATTATAAAAAATGTATATATTTCCATTATATAAGTCAAATATATACTCAAATATATAAGTCCAGTGTAAACCACAAGATACTGCCCTCTATGTAAACACTGTGGTATACAAAGAATGCTAGGTCAGCAATGTGGTACATCTGTTTCCTGCATGATTTCTGAGGAAAACATATTTTTCCATACTAAAAATTGTGACTAGGTTGCATAAAGGCATGCATAGCCACAGTGTATGTGTTAAGTGTAAATGATGGTTCAGAGAAGCTGTTCAGTTAACTCCTGGATCAAGTCTAAACCCTTGGGACTTTGGGCAGTGTCACGTATACTGTGTTAGACAGTTATGTTGGACTAAGGCTGTACAGTAGTGTTATCGGAAGAGATAACGGAACCAAAAACTTGGTATGTCTAGATAGATTTACTACATTCAGTTATGAAGACTAGCTAGTTTATTAAAGATCAGGCAAAAAGTGGGTACTATCAAATTTAACTACTTTCTAAAGGTCTGTGAATGAACTCCCTTTTATCCATACTCCTTTCTGTCTTCTATTTCCTTTTATCCTCTCTCTTCTCTTCCTTTGTATCCTGTTCCAATGTCTTTTTCCTTTTCTTTTGTTCTTCCCATTTAGATGTTTCTGCCTGAGTAGTTCTCCCCGCCTTTCATCCCCAAAATCAATTATTTTTTTAAAAGTCTCTAAAAATATTTTTTTTTTAAACCTGAGATTGGCATAATTCATACCAACTATGTCTTGTCTTTTGCTTCTTAGAAAGGATTCTTTTCATCTTGCTGCCTTGTCTCTTCAGATCCTAAACTTTTTGGAATAGGGCCCATCTTTTATACAGTAAGTGATTACACAGTGGTGCATTGATCCCAGCTGGAGTCTTTAGACACTAAAGAAATACAAATAATTACAAAGCATTGCCATATGTCTAATCTCCAGCAGCTGGGAGCTCTGTAACAAGAGCATGATGTTCCTGCTATCCCACTTGCTACCTCTCCTTGCTACCTTGCTAATCTCACAGGCCAGTCTGCAATAGGACATAACATTTCTGGACTCTGCTCTTCCTCCTATGCCAGCAGTAGTTGTCAAGTGGTTTCCACAAGCTTTGAAGCACAGCTGGGGAAAGACTGCAGATCTACAAATCCAGTGGGTCTGCAGGTTTCCCAAGCACAGTTCATTTGTGCCCAATTCTTAAGTATAACTAGGGAAGTGATTTTTTTCATGAGCATTATCTGTCTATGAGACATCGACAGTCACTGTATCTGATTATGAAATTAAATGTAGCATAGATAAGCTTAAATTATTGGCTTTTTATCTGTAGTTGTTCAATCTTTTATTACTGTTAAAGTATATGCTACACATAACCTTAACTTCTGCCTTCAAAATGATAAAGACATTTAATCTTTTATTTTTCAGATTTCAGGAGTTGTAACCCAAAAAGCATTGTAACACAGTATTTGAGGTTAATTATTTGAGTGCTATCACTTTAACTTAATTCACATGAATGACCCAAAAATAGAGGCCAACTCAATAACTATAGACAGCAAATCAAAAGAATGGAAACTATTTTTGTCTGAAGAGCTAAACAGTAAGTCTTCTGTAATGGCAGCAGCAGCAAATGTCATATTACAAGCATTTGTGAACTACAGTATTTTTCTTTGGATGTAAAAGTACTAGAGTAAAAATCAATACGATGCTTAAAAGCAATGCATGTTTCCAAATGCATATTTGATTTTCTCTGATATAGACGTCAAGCTCTTAACATGTATTTCTAATATGTTTGAGGCATATCCCAATATAAGCATAAAAGGAAAACATAAGAGAAAATAGTGGTATAAACATGTATGTATTTATGTGAAGATTTTAGGTACAATGTTACTAATACAACAATTTAAATTATATCTTTAATATTTATCGAGAGTAGTAATAAAACTGGACAATTATTTATAAATGGAAGTGTAACTCATTATCATGAACAAACATATTACATATTCATGAAGTATAATTTAACCTGATTAATATTATTTAATGAGCAGAGCTTTTGAAAAATATCCTAGCTCTAGACTACCACTACACAGCCCCAGAAATAAAGGCTCAGCTTAGATTTTTTGTTTATAATTGCAGTTTATACACTAACCACTGTTTTCTATTGCAAGAAATGAAAGGGAAAAAAAAAGCAGAAATAAGACCCTGAAATGAATATACAGGTCTATATTTTATTGGATACTAGATGCCACCAGGTAGATTGCTCTTCTCCAAGAAGCTCTTCAGATTTCACTAGGGAGCTGTTCTTAGTGACACAGCCCTTGAGGTTTGAATTCAGGTATTAAACATCAGTAGGCTTTTATAGAAATGTTACCAAAGAATCCTGAAAATGTTAGCGGCTTATGTGGTAAATAAATGTTGCTTTCTTTCCCAACAGGTTTAAACTTTATCCACAAAATAATACTTTCCTTTTTTTCCATAGTTATCTGTCACTTATTATTTACCCTTTTAAAGAGACTGGCTTCCCACATTTTAACTTTGGGGGTTTAAGTTATATAATATAATATTATGTTATATATTAAAATAAAGTGCAACTTGGGAAAACAAATCTTAAGGAAAATTCAAGAGAGATAATGAAAAGCTTTAGCAAGTGAAGTCTTATAGAAAACCTATTATATAAATTCATTGTATTTGTTGGGAAGTCTGAAATAATTTTATTCTCACTTTATATTATTTGAAGACACTTGAAGTAAGTTCCCGTTTACCCAAGTTTAGAAATCTGTAAGTGGTGTGCCTAGCTAAAACTAGTTCAAGGCTCTCTTTGGAGAGAGTAGGATGTAGGTCTCACCACAGAATCATCCCCTCTGTTCCTTCAGGACTGTGTGTCCTTGAGACGAGATAAGACAGTCTAACCGCACCAAGACACTTACACAGTGGTCCCTGGGGCACCCTCATTGTCCTAGTTCTGGAGAGGAACCTCCCCAGCTCACATGAAAATTGGAAGGTACCTTTAAAAGTCATCTAGTCCACTCCCTTACAATGAGAAGGGACATTTCCAACTAGATTAGGTTGCTCAGACCCTCATCCAAACTGGCCTTCAGTGTTTCCAGGGATGAGGAAACCACCCCTCTGGGCAACCTGTTCCAGTTTTCCACCACCCTCACAGTAAAATTTTTTTCCTAATGTCTAATCTGAATCTACCTCCTATTTTAAAAGCATTACCCCTCATCCTATCATAATAGGCCCATCTTTCCTGTAGGCCCCCTTGAGGTACTGGAAGACCACTATAAGGTCTCCCTGGAGCCTCCTCTTCTCCAGGCTGAACAGACCCAACTCTCTCAGTCTGTCCTCATAGGAGACGTGCTCCAGCCCTCTGATCATCTTCGTGGCCCTCCTCTGGACTCACTCCAACTGGTCCATGTCCTTCTTATGTTGGGGGCTCCAGAACTGGATGCAGTACTCCAGATGGAGTCTCACGAGAGGGGAGTAGAGAAGGAGAATCAGCTCCCTTGACCTTCTGGCCATGCTTCTTTTGATGCAGCCCAGGATGCAGTTGGCTTTCTGGGCTGGCAGCAAGCATTGTTGGCTCATGTTGAGCTTCTTGTCCACCAGCACACCCAAGTCCTCAGGGCTGCTCTTAATCCATACTCCACCCAGCCTGTCTTTGTGCCTGATATTGCCCTGACCCACATGCAGGACCTTGCACTTAGCCTTGCTGAACTTCATGAGGTTTGCATGGGCCCACCTCTCTAGCCTGTTAAGGTCCCTCTGGATGGCATCTCTTCCCTCCATCGTGTTGACCGCACCAGAAAGCTTGGTATCTTTGGCAAGCTTGCTGAATGTGGACTCTGTCTCACTGTCCATGTCGCCGACAAAGATGTTAAATACGGCCGATCCTAATACCAACCTCTGAGGAATGCCATTCATCAGTGGTCTCCACCTGGACATTGAGCTGTTGACCACCACTCTCTGAGTGCAACTATTTAGCCAATTTCTTATCCACCGAGTGGTCCGTCCATCAAACCCATGCCTCTCCAGCTTATAGAGAAGGATGTTGTGTGGGACAGCGTCAAATGTCTTACACAAATCCAGGTAGATGACATGAGTTGCTTGTCCCTTGTCCACTGATGCTGTAACACCGTCATAGAAGGCCACTAATTAGTCAGGCACGATTTGCTCTTAGTGAAGCCATGTTGGCTGTCACCAATCCCCTCCTTATTTTCCATGTGCCTTAGCATGGTTTCCAGGAGAAATCCAAAATCTAAGAGGAAAAAATCTAAAGACAATCTAAAGTTTTTAAGCTTTACGCTGTCCTACACATTGCACACTATGTTACACTCATATTTCCTGAAACCTTTTTTCAGTGAATTACCAGCTTTGTTATGAAGGCCATCCATGAAATATTTGGACAGACTGATAAGACAGCATAGGTATTAGATCCATTCCATGGACCTTTTCCCAAAACTAACTTCCATAATTCCCTCTCTCTATCACTGGTATGATCAATTTTAGGGATGTAAATGTAGTTTTGAAAATTTAACTGTATCTCTTTAATATATCTATAGCCCAAATGCCCAGAAGGGTAAAAAGACCTAAACAGCAGATATTCTGGAATAGAAACAAGCCCTAAACAGATAGTAAAAAAGCTTGAGAGAAGAAATATATTTCAAAAAATACAGCACATTTCTTAGTTGTTTCAGAAATCTCTTTCTGTCTCTATAAACATACATGCGTAAAATACAGGTACAGTTTTCAAAATGGAAGTTCAAATTTATTTTATTTTTATAAATCTGTTTACATAATCAGTCAAGAAAAACAGAACAACTGCAAAATGAATTTCTCTTGCCACCAGCTGGCCTATCATTAGTGTGTGTACATCATCAAACCAACATGGCTCTTAAGATGTATTAACACAGTATATCATCAAAATTGGACTGCTTGGAAGATGTATTTCTCAATTATAAGGCTAATTGGCAATAAATAATGTATTCAGATTTTTTTTTTTTTCTGGATGTTTCAATTTAAATATGCAGTTGTAGTTGAGAATACTGCTAGATTTCCACAAAACAGCACTAATGTGTTTCAATCCTGACCATTACTTTTAAGTTTATTTTTGCCTTTATTAATCCTTTTTTTTTCCCATTCTGCACTTGAAGAGTGTAGAGACGTGTTGAATCAATTGGATCATATTCTTACTTGTATATGATAAAAGGGATTCGGCGTTCACAGTGCCAAATATTAACTATGTTTTCAGTGTAAACCTCTGTTCAGCCAACTATTCATGAAGTGTCACATTGTACTACATTATTACAAGACATTACTTTTAGTAATAGTGACATCTGTCAAAGTGAATACACCACAAAATGCATTATTGATTAGAGTTTAGTGAATAATTTGCAACAGTGGATTTATTCAACAAACTTAGCCTATTGTCTGTGCATGGAATAGCTTCCAACAAACAAATAAACAAGCAAACCAGAATATCCTTGAACTTACTTAGAAACATTCAAATGATCTATTCTCAGACTTTGCTTTTGTTTTGTTTAGTTTATTTGTATGGTTCTCTGCAGCTTGCATGTTCATGGACCATTTGTTTTGAGCATCCAGAACACTAACTTACTGGTTATTTATTTCTAAACTGTCAGCTGTATCACTTTTAAAAATTTATTTTTCATTAGATAAATGCAGAAAGAATTTTCTAGGACTGGTAAAACTTTTGCAACCTTTTGTTTAAAACCTTGGCTTTGCAAATATTCACTTACATCTCTGAAATTTACTTTCTGCTAATGCTCTTACCAGTAAAATTCAATCCTTCAAACATTCCTGCAGAAAGATCACCAAAGGGTTGCACGTATTGTCAAAGCAAATTCAATCAAATGTAGGTTGAAAATCTTTCACTATATTTACTCAATTGTGTTAAAAGAACAACTCATTCAAGTAGTTCCAAAGGCATCCCGTAAGAAAACATGAGATTGGTGAAATGTTTTTATATTTAAAGACAAAAATTTGTATATTCATGATTTAGCACAAAGTTTTATACATACATGCTTCAAAGTTATTTTTTTTAAAAGCCAAACTGTGTAATAGATCTCTAATATCACTTACTTACCTTTTAAAAATATTTTTTGCTTAATAGCCCTAAGAACAATTTAATGACACGAAGCATTATCTGGAATATTCTGAAGCTCTTTTTTTTCTAGCAGAAATTAAAAATTGTTTAACCTTTTAATATTTGTTGTCTGGTTTGTTAATTGACAGTTCACTCTGTTTAGTAGTCGTGTACTGCTACACTGCACTTCTGTCTCATTTTTTGGCTCAGGCACTGTGTGTGAAATCTTGGCCCCACAAAAACTGTCATGAGACTATGGTGAAAGTACAATAACTTCTAGCAAACAACTTGCTCTGCATATTCATCAAGTGAATACAAAATGAGCGTTAGTGTGATGAAATTAGGTAGAAACCAGCAGTCTAGCAAATTCTATTGCTTTCCACGAAGTGAAAATTTTAACTTATAAGTACCATAATTTTAATTCAGAACTACCATAACCCATTTGATATCTAATGATGAGTGGAAAAGCAAAAAACTTAGCAGACAGTTAAGCTTGCATCAAAATTTCGAATTCAAGCTATATATGCTCTGCTAATTTTATTCTAAAATGGTAGGAAAAGTCCTCCATTAGTACAAAGCAGTCTTTCTTTTATTTTTCCTCTTGTTTAAAATGTGAAATATTCAGAATTATATAGACAATACATAAAAATAAATACAGAAATGGAAATATGGATTGTTTTTATGTTCCCAGAGTTTAAAAATTGTTTTGTCAAGAAAAAATATTTAGTGAAATGGAGATAAGAAAGTTCATGGAAGACTTGCACCTCTCCAAAGTAGCATGGATTAATTATTTAGTTGCATCAATGATTTTGTCAGCTACGTTTTCCATCAATAAGAACATCAGAATGTTTTACCATTTTTCATTTTTTTAACAGAGTAAAAAATATTAATATAAAATAGCATCAGTTGTTTTATAAAGTTATGTTTTTAAAAGATTGAAAAAAATAGCATTTCTTTTGAACTTTTTAGGATAACTTCACAAAAAGGAAATATTCTTCTTTGATAATGTGTATCCGCAGTAGGTGCTACAGAAATTGTTATGGATTCCTACTTTAGCTATTTTGTGCCACAGCCTTAACATTATTCAAATGTTGGTTTTCCTGAATGTTAATAAGAAGATGAGATATGTGAGAAAGTCGCTATTTTTGCCTTCTTAAGCATGTGAATGTAGTTAGTATTGAAGCAGTAAACTCACATTGTTTGTCTACAGCCTGAAAGATTCAGAGGGTGTCCTAACAAAGGCTGAATAGTGAAATATCATGACAGGAATATTCTCAAGATTCTCATAAGCTACAGGAACTTAAAGAGTTGGATAAATATTTATAAAGTACAAAGTTGAAAACTGCAGTCACTGGAATTCAATAGAAGTTTCTTGTCACTTTTTCATGATAAGCCTTTATATATTCAGAGTGCTTCTCACACCTGAGATCTAAACAATAAAAGATCTTTTCTTCCCTCTACAACCGTTTTTTTTTTTCTCACCACCTTAAAGGAAGATCTAGCAGTTAAAATATTTCAGAATATTGATTTTATCTTCAATATCTATAGCTATAATCCTCTGTAATGTACATGTTTCTATTATTATATGGCAAAAACTTCTTCATGTCCAGGGCAACATATAGAAAATATTAGAAGGGACTTATGATTTATTTAAAGCTAAAATGATATTTGAAAAAAATTTTGAGAAGAAATGTCATGATTCTGAATGTAATATTGTGGATCTACATGTATGAGTCTCAGTCATTTACAGCTTAAACCTTAACCTACAAGAAAACGGACATTTTTATTCATGAAAATTCTGTCTGGGAACTGAATCCAAACTGAGGATGATGTATGTGTTCTATGACAATATTTTGCATTGAAGAAATTGAAGTTTGGAACTTTCTGTGTGTTTCTGTGACCATTGAGTTCTGACTTCTAGTCAAAAGATTTGGTACATAGTACAAAAAAATAGTGTAGGAAACTAGATATTTTTGTTTTCCTTACATTTATGTGGGACTAAAGGTGATAAAAGAGGAAAAAAACTCCCCTTTCCAAGCTGAGTTGATACCAGGTATATTTAACAGTTGGTTAATCTTCAAACAGCATTTTCTTCAAGCTCAGGACTGCAGTATCCCAACATGCAGGAAGAGAACCAAAAGTGCCAGGAGGCCTGTGTGGATGAACAAGGAGCTCCTAGACAAACACAAAAAAACGACACCTGCAGAAGGTGGAACAGTTAACACAAGTGAGCGGTAACCTGGGAGAAATACAGGGACAGTAAGTATCCATGTATGAAGTTAGAAAAGCTACAGCCCAACTTGAATTGGGTTTGGCAAGGGATGTCAAAGGCAAAAAGAAGCACTTTTATAAATACAAAGGTGACAAGAGGAAAACTAGGGAAAATGTGCCCTCCTGCTGAATGGAGAAGGCACCCTGACACAAGACATGGAAAAGACTGAGGTCCTAAAAGCCTTTTTTTCCTCAGACTTTGCTAGCAACACTTGCCTTTAGGAATCCCAGCCCACAGAGACCAGAAGGAAAGTCTGGAGCAAGGAAAAGTTAACCCTTGGTAGAAGACGATCGGTTAGAGAACACTTTAGAAATTGGCTCTTGATGGGATACACCCACAACTGCTAAGGGAGCTGGCTATTGTCATTCTGAGGTCACTCCAGTTATCTTGGCACAAGATATGATATGATGACTGGGACAGGTTCCTGGGCATTGGAAGAGAGCAAATGTCACTCCTATCTTCAAGAAGGGCAAGAAAGAGGCCCCATGGAACTACAGGCCAGTCAGCTTTACTTCAATCCCTAGGAAGGTGATGGAGCAGCTAATTCTGGAAACCATTTCCAGGCACTTGAAGGACAAGAAGGTCATCAGAAGTAGTCAGCATGGCTTCACCAAGGGGAAGTCATGCTTAACCAATCTGATAACCTTCTAAAATTAAATTATTGGCCTAGTAGATGAGGGAGGAGCAGTGAATATTGTCTACCTGGACCTCAATAATGCTTTCAATACTGTCTCCTGTAAGATCCTCATAGAGAAGTTGATGGAGTCCAGAGAAGGGTCACTTAGAAAGTTAGGGGACTGGAATATCTCTCATATGAGGAAAGTCTAGGTGGCCCTGCTTGAGCTACAGGGGTGGACCAGATGACCTCCAGAGTTCTCTTCAAACCTCAACAATTCTGTTATTCTGTGACATCTCAGAGTGTCCAGACACTTTGTAGAACACATCTGTAGCACATATCTGTTCATAACCGTTCTCTTCAGAACGCACTGCTATTAAAGCATATTCATAGTCTGCGAAATAATCCTTGGTCCTGCTGAAGACAGCTCATGCCTTGATAACCTATGATCTACAACAAAATAATATAATACAAAGACAAGACCCCTTAAAGAGATCCAGTGATCCTGATAGAATTATTAAACTATTGTTTAAATATTTCTATTAATTCCGGCTTAGTGTTTTTAATTTTATAGGTGGAAAATCTATACTATATCATTTCAACACGATGTAAAATACTAGCTGCTAGTTCTTAATTTGTAATAGAAATCTGCATATTATAGCAAAGAAGACATTAAGATAAAGATGTCTTTCAGAAATCTTGATGATCTTTTGATAATATTAGGGCCATTACAGCCACTGGAGAAGTTTAGCACAGCCTCAAGGATGCTGTAAAATCTGCTAAAGTGCAGAATAGTCAAGCCATTCCCTTGGCACTTGACATGCAGGAGGGAAGATGAGAAGGATAAGACGAAATCAAAGATCAAACAGATAACACAAGCATAAAATAAGAAATTCTTAATCTTTATCAGAAGGCGGAGTACTGAGAGAAAGTTAGCAGGTCTGTCAGAGAACTAATGGGATTAAGGAAGCAATTAAGGAAGAATATGATATCAATAAGAAGTTGAATTTGTTTTTTAGACTTTTCCACATACTGTGTTTAAGGAATTACTTACCCTAGACTTCTTTTCTAATAATAAAGAAAGACTATCATAGAATTAAAATAAAAGTTGTTGGTACAGGTTGATAAATGTATCATCAAACCTTCGTAACATTTTGTTGGGTTTTTCTGGTTTGGTTTGGTTATTTTTTTTTATTTAGTTTTTGCATAAGCTGAGGGAAGAGGATGCTCTGCTGTTAAGAATATTCTATTTTATGTTAAAATCAGCTAAAATCCTATAAGAGTGAAGTAAGTGCTCTGACTCTATTTTAAAATGTTATTAAGGATGATCCAGGCAGCCATAGATCATTATACTCTACTTACACACCTGGTAAAATTGTTTGAAATTATCATTGTTAGAAGTCATATTATAAGAAAATATGTGAAGTCATTATACTTATATCTGTTGTCTCCTTCACAAGAGGAAAATCGTACTTCAATAACCTCTTACCATTCTTTGAATGCAAGTAAGCTGCTTTTCTAGGATTGATCCTGTTTAAAAATGTTACTCTGTTGCATAGAATTTGCACAGTCTGACAATCATCTTTTCTGAAAGAGAAAAATAAAATAAAATAAAAACAAAATTAAGAGACCTGAAGGAAAATGAAAGACAAGGAGGGCAAATGGAAATACTATTTTATTATGTATCTCTGCAGTCACATCTTACACACAGGATATGTCAGACTAAGGCTGCAGGAGGGATTATCACAGAAAATCTACAAAACCTGTGAAAATGCCTTAACTACTAAAGCAAGAAAAGATCTTCTTTCAGTGAGCAATTTTATGTTTTACAGATAGTTGAACTTTTACAGGAAGGTTGGAAGGAGGCTACTTCAGAAAATCTGACTCTTCTTGGAAGAAGGCTTCTTTGACTTAAACTTCAGGCAGACTGATATGAAACTGAGTCATCTGGGAAATAACAAATATAGACACCAAAAATATGGACATTTGATGCAAAAATAATGCAAGTATCCCACTGCACACTGGGTAAAATTGACTACTGCCATTTCCTTACGAAAATTCAGCAGTCTTCTCCGCCCTCTAGGCCTCAGAATATCCATCCAAAATAATATACTGAAGCCTGTGGATTCTTTTAGGAAGATAAAAATGTTACATTTGTCTAAAAGTACCTTTTCCAGATGTACTTATGAGACTGTGATATAGCCCCATGGGAATCTTGCTAGAAAAAAAAAAATTATTCCCATGCTCAAATAACTGCAATGGACAGTTAGTTGTTATTTGTTAATTTCTCCTTCTCTCTTCTTCTATTCTTTTTACATCAGAATTATTATATTTTTAATTTAAAATAAAATTCTTATTTTAATTTCTTATTTTATTCTTCTGTTCTTTTGACATCAGTTTGTCGTCTGTGCCTTGTACTCAGAGGCCACAGATTTGATGGTACTCTGTAATCTATCTCTGGTCAGAGCTGCTATTTTCAGAAAATAAGGTGGTGGCTGTCTTTATCCACCAGATTAAATTGAGCACACTTATCATGTATTACTTCACAGCCATCACTTTGATTTTTTTTGATGTTTTGATCAGTTATGCTAAAGTTATTAAGTAGAAACCAGGAGGCAGAATTAATGCTCACTATTGCTAATATCACATGAGTTGCTCATCATACCTGCATTAATAAAGGTAAAAACTAGAAGAAATATATTCCTGGGGAAGAGCCATTTTCAATATGCCTATTTCTTCTAATCTATATTTACCTAACATCTGTTAGTGATATTAACTATTATATTAAATTGTAATTCTCATTGACCAGCCAATAACTTTTGAAAAATTTAAATAATATTTATTACATTATCACACTTTAAAATTTATTGCTACTTAATGTAGAACTGCACTGCTAACCAATATAATTTCTATCAAAGAGTTAAAACATTCTACTTAATAAAAATGCCATGCCTTTACCTTTCTTTTTTAACGAGTAAAACCTGATATCAGCACTCATCCTGAAAGATTAATTAACACTAAACATAGCATTTTTTCTACCTGTTTCTACACGCTAACTAACAGTTCTAGGACCTAAAGGTTAACTTTTGTTCAAGGGGTAGTAACCATCCTTCTTTTTGAACTTCTCCTTTTGTCCAACCAGTTCACCTTATCTAATGCAAATATTGATCTAGCACTATCACTCAGTAACAAATTTAAAGTTCTGGGGAAAAATCTTCTTTATTTCTAACCTGTCATTTATTTTTTTAAAAAGTATCTACAAAAGATATAACACACACAGTAGCTGAAAGGAGAGGAGAGAACTGAAAACTTTTAATGGGAATCCAAACCTTCTATTGAGAGGTTGGACAGGTCATCTCCCTTAGCAAGACAGATAGGAAGCATTCATTTCTTTTAAACTGACATTGGCAAGGATAAAATGTGAAATAGTTTTATTAAAAGAAAGAACTTGAACTCCCACAAAGAGTCATTAAAACCAAGACTGTGATACAAGGGTAGTAGTTAAATACAGTGCAATTGGTATTATAATTCATAGCAGAAATCCACTGACTGTAGTCAGATATATGATATCATTTCCTATAATTAAATTACAAGACTCTTTTGGTAAATATTATGTATATAGGGCCTTGCCCTGTTGTGCCTGATTGCTCTAATAGTATTTACAAGTAACATCTTAAAAAACCTGAAAGAGACTTTGACTCTTATAGTTTAAAAACCAGACATTTTTAGTCCATCCAAAGGTTTCAAAAAATTACCCGAAGTTTCTGTAATGGTTGCCAACCTCACAAGTCATGAGATATTTCTTAATGTATTTCACAGGTAATGGAATGCCTTCAGAAGAGAACCAGAGAAGATCTAGGAATATTGTCTATTTGTTCCAAAGGATCTCAATCATTTAGCAAAGCTGCAGCTTTTCCATCATTGCTGTATAAACATGCAAAGATTCTGATGCAAATAGTGAGACAGTTTTTTTTCCTTTAGTTTGGGAGAGAATGTAGTTCTATACCCTGGCTTCATCAGATCCAAGAATCTCTTGGTTTTTGTACTGGTTTTGGCAGGGTTAGCGTTTATTTTACTCTCAGTAGCTAATGTGTTTTGGATTTCATGTGTGAAGAATGTTGATAGAACGCCCTGATGACATGAGTTGTTGTGAATGAGACCAAAGACACTGTCCTGCTTTCCAAGTCTCCTGCAGATACAGGAAGCTGGGAGAAAGACAGACAGAATGATTGACCCAAACTGTCCAAAGAGAGTGTCCCATGCCATAAATGTCATGCTCAGTATATAAGTGGGGATTGCCCACAGAAGAGGCATGCATCCATTTGGGTATCTGCCTTCCTGGCATCCATCTTTCTCCCTTGTTTGCTGGCATCGTTCCTGGCTCCCTTTTGCTCCTTAGCTTGCAGCTTGGTTTTGTTTCCATGATCTCTGCTCAGGACAGGCTGTCTCAGTCATTGGGGCATCGAGTGGTGAGAAAACATACATTGTTCATTTTGTATATTTTAATATCCTTATATTCTGTTATTACTGTAGTTTTGTCTTGTTATTTTAGAAAATTGTTTTCATCTCAACCCACGAGTTTTTCTTCCCAATTCTCTTCCCCATCCTGCTGGGGAGGGAGAGGGTGAGCAAGAAACTGTGTGGTAATTCGGGCTAAACCATCACAGTTTTACAAGTATATTACCAAAGGAAGCAACTGGATTAAGTTGCTATTAATATTCCTTTTAGATAATAATCAGCTGAATTTACATTTCCTATTCTCTAGAATTTCACTGAAACAATTTCTTGTTTTGTTTCTTTCAAGAGTCTGTCTTGAATCCTGGGTAGCAATATTATCTGATAAAACTGTCTTTAGGAAAGAATTGTTCCTTTGGGCACTTCAATATGTTCCACTTGAAGTCACTCAAATGTCACTCAGAAATTACAAATATTGACAAACGTATGTGAACTCATAGACCACAAAGATCCTCAATTATTATATTGCTATTTCTCTTTATTACATTCACATGGGTTTCCTTCTAAGTTTTGAGGAAATACTTTTTCAACCACCATGAGGGGATGATGGAACAAATATAAGAAGCAGATGGCACAGATTGGAATGCATAACAGGAGTTCAGGTAAACAGAAAACTCTTCAGTCCAGATCTCTTCTTTAAAACTCACTTAAATGTCAGTGGACTACTTCAAAGACCAAGCTAAAAAAAAAAAGAAAAAGAAAAAGAAAATTACTGTCATGGCAACTGCAAACTGCAATATCATAATCTTTCATAAAGATGACCCATTATTTTAGTATTTCTCTGTTTTTTTCCTATCAATGAATATAAGATTTCACCAGTGAATTGCCTGGGGAACTACCCTAAAACAATGTGGCTATCAAGGTAAAATACATTTATACTTATCTCACAGTGTTTTTTCCTTTCTTCACAGCAGCTAATGCTATGGAAATTCTTCAGAGCAAGGACTCAGGCAGTCAGTAGAGACTTCTAGTTTGAGAAGCCTTGTATTCATGTCAAACTGAACTTCAAAGTATCTGAAAAAGAAAACTTGATGAAGAGCTCCAAAGCCATAGAAAAACATTTTAATACATTCTTATTGCAGACAAACAAGTTAGCTGTTTAACTCATTTTTGGTGCTCAGTGTACTGAAAGCTGTCCACGGCCTACTATTACTTGCAAGTCTCATGTCCCCATCCATGAAAGAGTGTAGTAAAACTAAAATGAGACAGAAAGTCAGGGGAATGATCAAAGCTGGAAGTATTTCTGTAAAAGGGGATATTAGATTAGGAATGTTCAGCTTAGAGAAAAAGTAGCCAAAGGGATATGTTCTTGATGTATGAAATTATAAAAGCCGTGAATAAGGAAGCTAGGGACCAATTAAGCACTATTTTTGTAAAACAAGAACAAGGGGCACTAAATGAAATTATCATCCAGAAAATTTTCAACAAACTAAAGGAAGTGCTTTTTCACACAGTGAGTAATTAAATTGTAGAACTTATTGCCACAGGATGTTGTAGAGGCCAAAGATATAAACGGATTCAAAAAAATGATTAGAAATGTGAAAGGAGGTCCATCAAAGACGAAAAAAAAAAAAAAAAAAAGATATTATAGTCCGTAAGACATAGAAAACACTTCCACACTGCAGTGCCACAAGCTATCATTCTGTATTTGCTCTGTTCTTATACTCCACTTCTCCCAGACTTCTGCTACTACTACTACTTCTGTCAAGGAGAGGGAGAAGAAGTAGTCACTTTTTCCTGAATGGATAGATGTTTCTGGTCATGCCTGCCTGGAAATACTTGAGTGGAGGAAAAAGCAAGTGCCAGGTCATCACTGATGTAAAACATGCCTTCTCACCCCTCTGGAGGCTCACACCAAAGGACCTATCAGGCCTCTGTCAGACGCAAGAATTTGGCATACATTGTTGGTCTCATGCAGTATAGTTGTCTTGCTACAGCTACAGCAGAACAAGCTAAGCAGGTACTACCTGTCCAACTCTTTGGCCAGATATTCTTACCAACACTGACTGCTCTCAAGGCAGTTGCAACCACAATGCTAATATGACTGAATAGTACAAATATTATGTCTGCATGATCAGCAGTCTCTGCGGATAACCAGAAGTCTACCTAAGAACACAGAACCTTTCTGAAAGCTTTTTCAACAGCAAGAGAGAAGTGCAGGACTTAACTAAATATTTAACAAAAAGTCAGTTTTTTGAAGTGCTCTTATTTGTACCAAAACTCATTGTAGTGCATTGGAGTAATTCAGTTTCCTTCAGCAGACTTTGAGTCAAACCTGCAGTACTGATGAACATTATTACAACTTAATCAGCCACTTTATTATCAGATAGAGCTGCTTTTGTCATCTGAAAAAAAAAAAAAGTATTTCTTTAAAGATTAGTTCTCAGTACCAGCACACTTCTCTGAATTTACTTATGTTTTAAGATGCACCTTAAAATCTAGAATAAAGGCTATTTAAATATTTTAAAAAGACCTAAAAAACAAAAACCAAAACCACCAGAGCAAGGCTATGTTTGTCCTTAAAAAAAATCCCTTCTACACTTTGCATTACCCAAGGATTTGACTTAAACAAGTTGATATATCAACAAAATCTAAAACTGTTTCAGTAATTCCTTAAAATGGACTCGAGATCCTGATCTATAGTCCTCATAGGCTTGAGTAGACACATGTGGAGCTCTCTCACACGAGTGTTTTCTCCTATCTAGGTCTTTGTTACTCTAAATATCACTTAGAACTCCTGACTCTTTATATAGAAGTATTTTCATAATTGTCTTTATAAGGTGCGTCATGGAGGCAAGGCCATTAAATAAATTAATCACAAGATTACTGATTGAAGACAGAGATGCCACTTTAGTAGGTGCCCATTCGCCGACACAACGTTATTTTGATTTCAAAGCAGATGGCTTGTGTATCAAAGAATTTCCTAATAATCTCTTATTCAAAATCATCTGTTAGTTGGTCTCTGTCTTTATTACTGGACTTTCAAAGCAGCAAAGCTGATTTTCAAGAAACACCAGAGGAAGCAATCATAATTTGTCTTTCATGAACATAAGCTAAAACCCATAGATGAGAGGTTAGATACTGGTTAATTTAATCTACTGAAATGCAAGGGAGAACATTATTTATCTATAGCAACTAAGAAGTGTTTGAAACGGGGTTTTTCAATTTTGGATTGTAAGGTTAAGCTGTTACCAAACATAGCAGTTAAAGAAAAAGATATGAAATTATTCAGAATTATGATTGTTCCTGCTCGTTGGTTTGGTGTGAACCTACTTTACTGAGTGTAGCATCGTTACATAAATTCAGCAATCGAAAACAAAACCATGAATTAGATGACTCTTGAAGAACGCAGATCAGGTTCATCTCTCCTCAGCTGATAGCTTTGTGCAGATTCATTTGACATTTGCTCTCCTTCTCATAACATATTTTTATCTGTGTTAAATAAGGATCTGTTTAAAATACAGTGGGCAGCTTTATGAGTAAGAGCTGGACTTTGTCAAAGATAACTTCTGTAATTTGTACTTAACAATTTCTCCACTCTATTCCTGAGGAAGCTTCAGGACAGGCAAGCTATGCAGAATAAAAACTTACAGAAGCTCCTACAACATAAGAGGACTGGAAAAGTGCAAATATATATCTGCTGCTTCTAAAAAAAATATTTTTTGTCTAAACTAGGGCTGCGAATCAGTGGACTTCTGGAATATTGCCAAACATCAGACAACTTTTTTAAAAAATATAGTCTAAAAAGTATCTGTACTTTTATGCACAGGAATTGATGTCTGTGAGTAAACAGTGTTTGGTAGATAAAATGTGTACAAATACACACAAGTGCAGATTCTTACAAAAACAGTTATGATATCCCATGGAATCAAAAAGGTAGGTACATTTCTTCTGAAAGTTTAAGTTCCCATAAAGTTTCATAAGGGTAATTATACTGAACATGTTCCTATCCATTTTCCTATTTTCCACATGCATAAGTCTGCATGGTCTTTTTTTCCCAAAAGGCTATCTGCATGTGTACTGCTGTTTGGCTTAAAGCCAGCTGGGAACTAAGCACAACACAGCCGCTCACTTGGTCTCCTTCTGTGGAATGGGAGTGAGAATCAGAAGAGTAAAAGTGAGAAAACTTGTGGATTGAGATAAAGACAGTTTAATAAATAAAGTAAAAGCCACACACACAAGCAAAGTAGAACGAGGAATTTGTTCACTGCTTCCTATCAGCAGACAGGTGTTCAACCATATTCTGGAGACCAGGTCTCTATCATGCATAATGGTAACTTAGGAAGACAAACGCCATCACTCCAAATATCTCCCCCTTCCTTTTACTTTCTCCAGCTTGTATGCTGAGCATGACATCATATGATATGAAATATCTCTTTGGTCAGTTGGGGTCAGCTATGCCAGCTGTGTCCCCTCCCATCTTCTTGTGTATTGCCAGTTTCTGGTAGCATGGTGTGAAAAGCAGAAGCCCTACTCTGCAGTAACACAAATTCAAAACATTGTCCCATATTAGCTACTATGAATAAAATTAACTCTATCCCCGCCGAACTAGTACAACTCCTAATGAAGGAGGCCTAAATTTTGCCTTGTACCTCCAACTTAATAAACGTAATGCAAAATTAACAGTATCAGATTTTAGATATCAGCTTGCACATTATTTTGCAATCATCATTCACAGGAAATTCTGAAGGCAGTTCCAGTCTTTTCCTACATAGCTTTGGGGTTGATTATTATTTTTTTTTTTTTTACATCTATAGGAAATGTCTTTGCAATACCCTTATTGCTGTGCTTTACCAGAAGCATTACAGAATCTAAGATATTTTTGCAGTCATAGATTGACTTCGTATTCCTGTGTAGTGCTTAAATTTATATTGCTCATGATCTTGGGCTTTAAAATATATATTTTAAAGAGAAAGAAGAGTTAGTCTACAGCATACTTTGTTGGTATGCTTAGGCACCTTCTGGTTGGCTTTGCTGTGCTTTTCTTCGTTTTCTGAGATACGCTACTAAAATATAATTTTGGATGTACACAGTGAACACACATTAAATTAAAATGTATACCAGGTAAAAAGAAAAAGAAAGGAATAAGGAAAAAAAACCCTAATCTACAATCATTAAAAAATAAAAAAAATTCTAGACTAACTAATGTGGCTAAAGAAGAATCAGTCCTTTAAAGTATGAAGTTTTAGACATAAATTTAGGAGATCAACTTTCTATCTTGTTCTTCCTAGTAAGGAAATAAGGCTGCCAACTTTCCCTTCCCACTCACTCCATCACTGAATTTCAAAGAAGAAAGTTATACCTTCTCCTTCTAAGCATTTGGAGAATCACGTAACATACTTAGGCAGAGTTTTGCCTTGAGTCCTGCATGTCTTGTATTACAGCAAAATCTACAGATCCTAGGTAGTGATTATAGTCACTATTAAACACTTCGCAACCCTGGATGGGTTGAACCATTTATTTCACCAGCATACATGACCTGAGAGAGGAACAAGTAAATCGGTTAATGAGCAGATTATTCACTTTGCAGTTTATGTGATCATTTGGGCATACTCTCAGTGTATTTCATTTACAGTTGAGAATACACAAAAGAGAACATTTTGAGAACAGACTACACATTTTTGTGTCAATATTTCCTTTTGGGATTACATATACTAGACCATATAGCTTGCATGTAATGGTTTGAAAAAGAGAAGAAGCAAGCAGATATAGTTAAAATGACAATATTTGGAACAAAAATGTCATTCTAAGATTTTGAATATTCCATGCAGTAGAATTAGAAGTGATGTCTGAGTCTCTAAAAGCTGTCCTGTGACCAGTGTCCATTACTCTCACTCTTCTCACGTTGGAAATGCAATTGTTCAAGCTGTCTTAATGCAGAAAGGAATCATCAATATAGCACTCCAAAAATAAGCAGAAGGTTCCTAATCTGTAAGAATTTGTCAGACAGAGTAGAAATTGTCTTCTCTGATCCCTGCTTCTTGCAACTTTCTCAAAATTTCCAAGTGTATAGTCATCTTCCTTTCACAGACTTCTTAAGACCTGCCCTCTCATAAACAGAGAAATCCCATCCCTTGGACATTTCATTTTAATGCCTACAAACACCCAACTGGAATATCTCAAAGTTCATGGCTTGGTCATCTGTTGAAACTGAATATGTAAAGCATATTCCCTGCATTTGACTGGTAGGGAACACTTCTATAAATTTGAAAGCAGCATTAGTGAGAGTAACTTCTTGATGACTTCTTCACTGTAATAAGAAGACTTTGTGTTGGACTATTTAATGTGTCTGCTTCAAAAATCTGCTTGGAAAACTTGTATACGCAGGTTCTCTAATCTTCAGGACCCAAACTATCTATAAGCCTGAAGTGGCTGACTGTGGGCAAGCTCCTAGTTATGAAAGCTGTGAATGCTAGCTACTTTTCACCAGCAATGTGAAGTTACAGTTATAAAGCAGTGATGAATACAAAAATACTCATAGTAGTCAGTGGGAAGTTTGGAATTAGACCACATGAATCTTACACTTACCATGAAAGACATCCTTACTGCAGCTAGACTTTGTGTCTCTGAACTGGGCTAGGTATACTGGCACCAAATCAAAATCTTCTCAGTAAGGATCAAAACCATGTTGCATCATAGTAAAACAATATAAGCTACTTCTGCTGAATATCAGCAAGCTCACAAACTCTGGTTAATCTTGTCTTGTGTTTTCATTGCTGTCATAACATTTGCAGACTTGTAAAACTGTCCTCACAAAGCCATGAGGTAATGCAACTTTGCATTGAGAAAAGACTGAAGGTAAGGCTCCCAAAAAGAGTATTCAGCACATCCACGAGTCATAAATTTCAGAACAATCAGAATGCATTTTACTATTTTCTTTCTTACATATGCTTACTAGCTGCCTAGATGTTTTTCCCCTATTCTTGTTTTGTTGTTGGTTTTGTGGTTTTTTTTTGTTTTTAAATACTGTTGTTACAATAATTTTATTATATACGTATTTTAAAAAGGTACGTCATGATATCTAAAAGGAATAAAAAATCATGTTTTTGTTATTTCCACAGATAGGAAAATATAGGCAACAATTCAAGTTAATTATGCAGGAAACATACTGGTTAGGATATTTCAGATTGCCTTGATTCAGTGACCTCTTTGAAAGGCAGGCAGCAGAACACTGTGACAAATCCTTCTCTTTCTGTATTTATAATCATCATTTTAAGTATCATTAAAATGTAATCTTTCTGTTCCCTATGCTTACCTCTCATTTTTCTCCTTCTTTTGAGGAAACACAAAATGTAATTTGCCATATAAGAAATCAGTATGTCTAAACACTGCACTATTTTAATTTGTGTGTCATAAAACTCTATGCTAATCTGCAAGCCGATGAAATAATATGGAGCTGGTGGACACATAATTGGGAGAGAAAATGAAATCATAGATGTACAAGAGGCAGTTATTCAGAAATAATATAATTTACATTAGGATGTAAGTAGATATTGAGAGAGGATAGAGTTATAGAAGAAAAGAAAGCATTGCACAAAAACATTTGAACAGCCAAAAGCACAATAACCATCACGATGACCGTTATCATATCTCAGCCATTTAAGAAAAGACTGCCCCAGTGCTTCTCTTTCTGTGCTGGATAAAACATAAAAAGCAACCTTATAAACCTAATCTTAAATATCCCACACACTCATCAACAAAGGCTTTCTGATGCCTGAGTAAACAGAAAAACAAGCACAACACTCAGAAGGTCTTCCTGAGGATATGGGAAAAGAGTCAAAAGCCTAGGTTGCACTAAACAACTATGAAATGAATTGTCATCTGAAACAACTACTACTGGCCCTGAATAATTAATCAAAGCCATTTTGTTATATAACCAAAGATAAACGTAGATTGTCAAAAGCCCTTTAAGGAAATGTTCTTACATTCCCTGTAAGGCAAAGTACTTATATTACCACAGAAAAATGTTAGAGGGAACATGTAGGAGTAAAAAATTCCACGGAGAAATTATGGGTCTTTCAACATAGCACTATTCAGTTAAGTAATAGGAAAAATGCATAGGAAAAACATAAGGACTATGTAAATGGTAGAGACTGAGACAAGGATTTTTAATTAGAAGTTGAATAAACAAAATAAAGGTACTGAAAATGTGGGCTGAAAAAAAGTATTATCTTGTATTTGGTCATCAGTATTACTCTATGGTCATAATGCTAAACTTTCAGAGTTAATCTTCCTAAGAAGGAGGTGTAAATGGCACACAATTATCGTCATGAGTTTATATATCATTGCCTATATCATTAGGCAAAAACTAAAGCACAGGAGCTTCCAGTGGAAAAGATGCATATGTGTCTGTTTACACATTTAGATAAATATGTGTGTGTATTTAAAAATTCAAGATTACATTTTAGAGTACATTTTTCATTGCGTTAATAAGCAGGCCTTGTGGAGACAGCCTTTGCCATGGCCTGGAGGAAGGAAAGAACTTTTTCTCCCACAGTCCAGCCAACCACTGTATTTTCCCAGCTTGCCCCAGCTTTTCCCTGTAAAATACTATAAAGAATAACAATGCTCTGTGCATTGTTCACTTGACAAATGACTTTACACAATTTGCGTCTTTCTCTAGACTCTCACTTTACTGCTTGAAGGAATGTGTTAAACCTTCTAGCCAATATATTTGACTAGATTAGCTGATTTTGTTTTTTTTTTTTTAATCCTATTTTAATGAATGTTTAACTATTATCCACAAAATTAATGTGGACATTTCAAAAACTCTTTCTTCCCTCCAAGTCTGCACTCTGCCCCTTGCCCAAAACCATCACATGACAGGGAAACTTCAGTCATACAAATAACAGCTAAATGATTGAGGAAAATCAATAGGGAGTAGGATGATGAGTAGACTTTCTTTAACTTCAGTTGCTACAAGGCCAATTTGTTTCCCTATTTATCAAGCTTAACAAATATTTTCAGGAACAATTATTTTATGGGTACTTTCATGATGTCTTAAGCAAGCAGTAAATAATTACAGGAGCATCACTAACCACTTCAGTGTTTTGGCTGTCAGTACACCAGGCAAAAAAGACAGATAATCTACTATGTGCCACCGTTCTTGTATTTCCAATATTAGTGCCCCTTCTCACAGATCACAAGCTCTTCATAGTATTTCTTAAAGACAGAGTTAAGTACACATTTGACTCCACGCATCATCCAGCTGCTGTAAAAAAAAATTATTGATGAATATGTCAAGCTATTTAAAGACGTACTCAATGAAGATTCACCTGTTCAGGCCCATGCTCTACTCAAGAATAGATATTCTCTTAGAATCATAGAATGGTTAGAGTTGGAAGGGATGTTCAAAGGTCATCTAGTCCAAACCCCCTGCAAGGAGCAGGGACATCCCCGACTAGATCAGGTTGCTCAGAGCCTCATCCAGCCTGGCCTTGAATATTTCCAGGGATGGGGCATCAACCACCTCTCTGGGCAACCTGTGCCAGTGCTCTACGACTCGCATTGTAAAAATTTTTTTCCTAATATCCAATCTAAATCTACCTCCCTCTATTTTAAAACCATTACCCTGCGTCCTATGACAACAGGCCCTACTGAACAGCCTCTCCCCATCTTTCTTGTAGGCCCCTTTTAGGTACTGGAAGACTGCTATCAGGTCTCCCCGGAGCCTCCTCTTCTCCAGGCTGAACAGCCCCAACTCTCTCAGCCTGTCTTCATAGGAGAAGTGCTCCAGTCCTCTGATCATCTTCGTGGCCCTCCCAAAGGGACCTTCTCCAACTGGTGCATGTCCTTCTTATGCTGAGGGCTCCAGAACTGGATGCAGTACTCCAGGTGGGGTCTCATGAGAGCGGAGCAGAGGGGAAGAATCACCGCCCTTGAGCTGCTGGCCACCCTCCTTTCGATGCAGCCCAGGATGCGGTTGGCTTTCTGGGCTGCAAGGGCGCATTGCCCACTCATGTTGAGCCTCTCGTCTACCATCACTCCCAAGTCCTTCTCCTCAGGGCTGCTCTCAATCCATTCTCCACCCAGTCTGTATTTGTGCCTGAGATTGCCATGACCCAGGTGCAGGATGAAAGGATGGAAGGAGGAAGAAAGGATGGAATATGAAGAAGGGACAATTTTATCTGAAAGCCTGTTATGCCAGTCATCCTCTTCTATCTGAAACATCATCATTTACCTTCTTGAGTTCTTCAAGTAACCTACACTGTTAGTATGTAGATGAATCATGCATCAATATAAGTTACATACAGGCTATGTATTTGGGGAAAACGTTTTATTCTCCATCTTCTTTCACAGCCAAAGAGAAAATTCTAATCTACCACTGATGGGTTGGGGTTTTTTTGTTTTTTTTTTTTTTCAGATTTCCAAAGAGAGAAACATGAGCAAGATCTTTGCAAGGTAATATTTTATGCTTATCATGATGAGGCCCCTAAAACACTGTACGAAATTATATTAGGGATCATGAAGGTGAGGATAATAGTTTTACAAATAATGTCTTCATGTTTAGATAAACCTAAGACATACCCAAGAGCTGAGATCCCAAGTCAGGAGCCGTCGTTACATATACTGTGATTTTATATAATTTCATTTTTTTTAAATAAGGGAAGAAAAATCATTTTCTTGTCCAAGCTATAGAATTTCAAATAAGTATTTTTAATCCTTCCTTTGTTTCCCTCTAAAGCTTATTTGTAATTTTTTGTGGTTTGGTTTGGTTTGGTTGCTTTTAAAGTCCAGCTAGGACTCCAGCTGTCTGTAACTAATAGTTGATTGAATGATCTTAGAATTACAGCGTAGTTATAGACTTCAATAAAAGAAACATTAGGCTGTCGTAGTGTTCCTCTTCTCTTAAGAATAAGGATGTGTTTTCTGACACTAAAATGTAGTAAAATTGTAGCTTGCAGATGGATAAGAAAAATGTTTTAAAATATAATTTTCAATTTGTTTCAGATTAAATGGTATAAAAAGAAAGACATTTAATAAGTAGTTATTGATGATATTACCATATTTTAAGAAAGATTTCTTCTCATACATGATTTTAAAGTTGCTTTTAGATAATATTCCTGCAAGAACACACAGCCATATGAAATATAAGGTACTATAGTTTTTTTAGTCTCTTTGTGCTGATAACACTAAAAACTATACTTAAAATATACATGCAAGTAACACACAGTATACATTTATAATGTTCATACAAGCAGTGTAAATTTGTAAAGAGGCAGATTGTCAGACTATTGTACTGTTTTCTTGTACATCCTCTTCTTCAAATATCTGCAGATATGTTTTCAGTGTTTGTGAAAGATTATAGATAGGTTTTTATCGGCATATAAAGGCATACGTAATATGCCCTAGAAGACAAGGAGTTCCCAACAGAGAAAAAGATGGTTCAATCCATGTATGCACTCATGTCTCTGAACTGACAGTCATTGTAAAAAGTTTTCAATGCTATTGATTTTGGGGTAAATTTATTTATCTGCCTGATCATGCATATCATTGTTAGTGTCCTTATTTTGTTTCATTTCATCCTAGATACAGTTAAGCAAAATGGCATTGTAAAAAATCGTATGTCATATAAATGAAATGTTTATGAAAAGTTTTTTTCATCATATGATCTACTATTTCTTAATCATATGAGAGGAAAACAGTTGATCATCTGTAGAGACATGTCTCTTGCCATACCACACGTCTCCCGGCATCCCTCTTGCCAGATATCGATCTGAAGAGACTGACTTCCCAGAGGTCTTTTGCATTGTTTGTCAGCTGCATGGTAACAGGTAGGTAACTCTAAAATATTGTTGGGCACTCCTGAGTATTGTAAATGGTGCTAGAAACCTATGCTGAGGTATCAGAATCAATTATAGGTTGATAACTAGTTACATATTTCCTCCATAGTTTACATGTAGAGACATTTTGGGTATCCTGAGGGGAAAAGGTTGTCAAAGGATAAATTTCAAAGGTCTTCATTTGAAATTAGCAAGTGCCTCATTTTATCCATTACCCAGGAATAGAAGAAATTAGAAGAACTTGTGCCCCTGTATTTGGCACTAGTAAGGCCGCACCTCAAATACTGTGTTCAGTTTTGGGCCCCTCAGTACAAGAAGGACGTTGAGTTGCTGGAGCATGCCCAGAGAAGGGCAACAAAGCTGGTGAAGGGTCTGGAGAACAAGTCTTATGAGGAGCAGCTAAGTGAATTGGGATTGTTTAGTCTGGAGAAGAGGAGGCTGAGAGGAGACCTCATTGGTCACTACAACTACCTGAAAGAAGGTTGTAGGGAGGCAGGTGTTGGTCTCTTCTCCCAGGTAACCAGTGATAGGACAAGAGGAAATGGCCTCAAGTTGTAGCAGGGGAGGCTTAGGCTGGATATCAGGAAACATTTCTTTACTGAAAGAGTGATCAGGCACTGGAACAGGCTGCCCAAGGAAGTAGTGAATTCACCATCCCTGGAGGTGTCCAAAAAACTTGTAGATGTGGCACTTCAGGACATGGTTTAGTAAGCATGGTGGTGTTAGGTTGATGGTCGGACTTGATGATCTTGGAGGTCTTTTCCAACCTTAAAGATTCTATGATTCTGAATGTTACACACTTTTCCTCTAACATACTCCTGAATTAAAGCAAGAATATGTATCTTCTGTATTTCCTGACTTTTTTTATTTTGGCTGGTTGGTTGGCTGGGGTTTTTTTGGTGTATGTGTATGTGTGCAAGAAAGAGAGAGAACCTATTCTAAAGCTGTTATTATGATATTTGTTTTCTGATACTTGCCTTGAGATCACTGGTACCATAGAGAGCATAGAATCATAGAATATTTAAAGTTGGAAGGCACCTTTAAAGGTTATCTAGTCCAACCCCCCCTGCAAGGAGAAGGGACATCTTAAACTAGATCAGGTTGCTCAGAACCCCATCCAACCTGACCTTGAATGTTTCCAGGGATGTGGCATCTATCACCCCTCTGGGCAACCTGTTCCTGTGTTCTATCAGCCTCATCGTAAAAAAAAAAAATATTCCTTCTATCTAGTTTAAATCTATTTCCTTCTATTTTAAAACCATCACCCCTTGTCCTATCAAAGCAGGCCCTGCTAAAAATTTTCTCCTCATCTTTCTTACAAGCCTCCTATAGGTACTGGAAGACTTCTATTAGGTCTCCCCAGAGCCTTCTCTTCTCCAGGTTGAACAGAGCCA
Source organism: Tetrax tetrax (assembly GCA_009806455.1). Taxonomy (NCBI): domain Eukaryota; kingdom Metazoa; phylum Chordata; class Aves; order Otidiformes; family Otididae; genus Tetrax; species Tetrax tetrax. The sequence continues at coordinate 26,670 of WHYT01014798.1, read as the reverse complement.
ACTCTCTCAGCCTTTCTTCATAGTGCTTCATAGGTGCTCCAGCCTTCTGATCGTCTTCGTGGCCCTCCTCTGGACTCACTCCAACAGATCCATGTCCTGCTTATGTTGAGGGCTCTGGAGCTGGGTGCAGTACTCCAGGTAGGGTCTCACGAGAGGGGAGTAGAGAAGAAGGATCACCTCCCTCGACGTGCTGGCCACACTTCTTTTGATGCAGCCCAGGATGCGGTTGGCTTTCTGGGCTGCAAGCGCACATTGCCAGCTCATGTTGAGCTTCTCATCCATCAGTACCCCTAAGTCCTTCTCCTCAGGGCTGCTTACAATCCATTCTCCACACAGCCTGGATTTGTTCTTGGGATTGCCCTGACTCATGTGCTGGACCTTGCACTTGGCCTGGTTGACCTTTATGACATTCATATTGGCCCACATCTCCAGCCTGTCAAGGTCCCTCTGGATGGCATGCCTCCCCTCCAGTGTGTTGATCACACTGCACAGCTTCCTGTCATCAACATACTCATTGAGAGTGCACTCCATCCTACTGTCCATACTGCCAACAAGGATGTTAAACAGGGCCGGTCCCAATACTGACCTCCCAGGAATGTCACTTGGACATTGAGCCATTGATGGGTGCAGCCATCCAGCCAACTCCTTATCCACTAAGTGGTCCATTCATCAAATCCATGTCTCTCCAGTTTAGAGACAAGGATGTTGTGCGAGACAGTGTCAAATGCCTTGCACAGTTCCAGGTAGATGACATCTGTTGCTCTCGCCTTATCCAGCAATGCTGTAACCTCATTGTAGAAGGCCACCAAATTGGTCAGAAATGATAATGAATAATGATAATAATGAATTCTACCATATGAGGATTTTAATGGTGGTAGAAAATATTGAAATCTCAGAAAAGGAAAGAATGGGAAAGAAGCCTACATATTCTGTATCTGTTGACTCAATTGAATTGTATTTGTGGCATATATTCTTGAGATTAAGAAATTTGCTTCTCAGTTGAATAGGAATTAAGCTAGTCCCTTAGTGAATTCATCAAGTACACAATTGTTCAGGTTTGCCATCTCTACCATTTATTTTAAAACAACATTGCAAAATCATCAGCTATAAAACCAGCAATTCTGGAAATAATTCAGAGCTTGTGGTGTCTTAGAGACCAGCTACACTTCTGATATTTCTCCAGACATTCCTGTAAACTTTTTCTTGAGGAGAAAAAAAAAAAAAAAGAGTTTTCTTCAAAGTTTGAAGTCATGTCTTCAGAATCAAATTTGGTGCCTCAGGCTTTTCACTTTGGGTCGCCATGTTCCTCTGCCATTGTGGTTTAGTCTCAGAACAAGTGAATCCACTGAAATTCTATTTTACTATTCTGAGTTGGACATAGCTCTATTATTTGCAGAATGGCTTGTCTCATTCTGGGCTTGGTCTCCTTGTTCAGCTCCTGGGGAAAACTCACTCTCTCTGAAGCACTTAAGTCATAAACAGGACAGGGAGTGGCAGGCAAAAGTCTAGAATTAGGTTTCAATGACATTACACAATACTTTAAAATATATATTTATTCACTGTTTCTATTATTAAACATTTATCATGTAATGGTGCCTAGAGAACAACAGATCTTGGCAAATGTATAGAAATGGCACTCACTTCTTCAAAGATATTAGTCTCAAAAAGCAGGTATAACAAGTGGACGTAGCAAGCGTATAGAGCAAGGACATAGCTGCTAAGACATTGTGAAGTGGGAGGTGCACAGTTCTGAGATAACTGCAATTCTATCCCAACATGTTATGTGCATGTTCACTGTACTCATGTTAAATTTCCCTACTTGCTTCAATGCCTGCCTCTCTGAAGTGCCTGTGTACTAATGTATTGGGTCTGGCTGAGATGGAGTTAATTTTCCCCATAGCAGCCCTCACAGTGCTCTGCTTTTTATTAGTAGCTAGAAAGGTGTTTACTGTACACCAATGTTTTGGCTATCGCTGAGCAGTGCTCACACATCATCAAGGCTGAGTCTCCAACATTCGCCCCTCACCAGGAAGATGGGAGTGGGCGAGATCTTGAGAGAGAACATAGCCAGGACAGCTGACCGAAAATGACCAAAGGGATATTCCATACCATACAACATCTGCTCAGCAATAAAAACAAAGAGAAAGGAGGAGGAGGAGGGGGTATTCATTACTATGACATTTGTCTTTGTCACGCTCCAATTTTGGATGAGAAGAAGGCCCCCTGGCTTTCTAGCCGACCTCAGATGAGTCTGGTAGGCTAGGGGCGGCTAGACCAATCTCTGACACACTGAAGCATGGTTTTGCTCATATTCTTGGGAACAGAATTAAGACTCAAAACAGAGTCAAGCGCCAGGTAACTTTATTTGTCTGACAACAAGTTTGCAAATGCAAGAGAAAGAGAGAAAGAAAGGAAAGAGGGAAAAGAGTTTCGTTGCAATAGCTACCATCACGGAGCTGCGGCGTCCCAACAGTCCAGTTCACTCGGTGGGAGAACATTCCATCCAATGTTGATTCCGATGTTGGTTCCGTCGATGTTGGTTCCTGTGTTGCTTCGATGATAGTTTCGTTGATGATGGTTCCATTGATGATGGTTCTTTTGATGATGGTTTCCTTTTTTGATGTTGGTTGTTTCCGTCTTTTTATCGTTGTGTCATTGCATATTCATTGTCCTTAAAACAGGAAGCCTCTAGTCCTGTGGTTTGACTGGCTTGCAAGAGATCAGGAATTGGCTTGCAAGATAACGGGCCTATGGTTTAACTGATGTTCCATTGCTTAAGTGGTGGTTTGACGTTTCGACAATGTTGAGACAAACATTTAACACAGTCTCTTACAGTCTTCTAGGGCAACTGCAATGCATACTGAAGCCCTACTTCCTGGGAAGTGGCTGACCATCACCAGCTGATGGGAAGTAGAGAATAAATCTTTTTTTTTTTGTCTTTGCTTCTGTGTGTAGCCCTTGTTTTTACTGCATAAACTGCCTTTATCTTGACCCATAAGAGTTTTTCCATCCTATTTACCCCCCCTCCTTCATTGTGCTGAGGAGGGGAGTGGCTTGGTGGGCACCTGGCATCCAGTCAATATCAACCCACCATTATGGGGAATAAACATGATCAGTTAGAGATCTTTGTGTAATTGCAGGGCTATGGTCTTGTTACGATCATGGAGATGTGGACCACACCTGGAGTGTTGAAATAGAGGGATACAGGCTCTTTAGGAAATACAGGAGGGGTAAATGAAGATGGGGCGCTATCCTTTATCTGAGAGAGCACCTGGAGTGCATAGACTTCTGCCTGGGGATGGATGATGGACCGACTGAGAGGTCATGTGTTGGAACTGAAAAAAAGACAGGTAAAGGTGACATTATAGTGGGAGTTTGCTATTGGTCCCTGGACTTCGGGACAGCAGACTTGGACCTCTTTAAATACCTGTTTGGAAGAGGCCTATGGAATAAGGGCCTGGAGGAAAAAGAGGCCTAAGAAAGCTAGTTAATGTTCAAAGTTCACCTCCACCAAGCTCAAGACAGTTCCATCCCAATGAACACTAAGTCAGGCAAAAACGCTGAGAGGCCTGCATGAATGAACGAGGAGCGTCTAGCCAAACTCAAAGACAAAAAGGAAGCATACATAGGGTGGAAGCGAGGATGACTAACCTAGAAGGAATACAGAATAATTTTCCAAGCATGGAAGGACAAAGCTAGAAAAAGCTACAGCCCGAATGGAATTGAGTTTGCAAGGGATGTCAAAGGTGTAAAACAACGCGTGACGAACTGAACTGACCGCAACCCCCATTCCCTCTTCCCCCCTGTGCCATTCTGGGGGGAAGGTAGTAGAGATAATGTTAAGCTTGGGAAGAGGGAGGGGTGGAGGAGGTCTATCTTGTTTCTCTGTCTCATTATCCTGCTGGTTTTAGTAATAAATGAATACTTTTCCCCAAGTTGAGTCTGGTTTTGCCCATGACGGTAACTTTAAGGATTTCTCCCTGTCCTTATCTCAAACCTCGAGCCGCTTTTTCTTATATTATCTCCCCCTGTTCTCTTGGAGGGTGGGGGGAGTGAGAGAGAGACTGCGTAGTCTGGTCCCGGTCGGGGCTGAACTACGACACCTATCTACCCTCAGGTGTTAAATTCTGTTTATCCTACCCTACCATTGCTCTACTCTCTCTGTTCTGAATCTACTTCCTATAAACATTGCTGAGCATAACACTTCACAAAAGTTCATCTGAGCTTTTATAGTCACATTAATTAGCCTTTAAGAGTCACATTAAAAGCCTTTTTCTACTGAAATGCCTCATTCAGCACATCTTAGAATAATTTGTTTGCTGATTTAGACTGTGTTATACTCACAGATCACAGTCACTCTACCATTGGTTAGCATTCCCTGGAAGAGTCTCAACTCAGTACCTAGGTGGCACAAAGTCTGAGAATTATTTTGCTATTTCATTTAACTTCTGCTCTTCTGATCTTCAAGTTCATTTGCATCACATATGACATTAAACCTAATTTCAACATGTCTGAGAAATTTTAAAGGTATCATATTACTTTTAAAAAAAAGGTTGGTGAGATGAAAATGCTAACAAGACCACTCCCGGGGGGGCACATGCAAATGTGCTTGTGTGACTAATGTAAAGTCTTGGGGATAACTGCTCTAAAGAAAAGGATATCCAGGTGAAGTTTAATAGCTGAGATATACACTGAATCAACAGACTGTGTAACTGAATCTTCCAATGATAATTCTGGCCTTATCTCTATGAGTGCTGCATCCGGTTCTGGGACCCCAGCACAACAAGATGACCCACACCGGAGCAGTTTAATGAAGGACTGTGGCCCGTGGGAGGGACCCCACACTGGAGCAAGGGAGGAATGCAAGGAGTTCTTCCCCCGACTATGAAGCAGCGGCATGAAACAAGCGTGATGAACTGACCGCGACCCTCTTTCCCTTTTCCCTCCCTGTGCCGCTCGGGCGGGGGAAGGTAGTAGAGATAATGTTAAGCCCGGGAACAGGGAGGGGTGGGGGGGAGGTTATCTTGTTCCCTGTCCCATTCTCCTGCTAGTTTTAGAAATAAATGAATAGTTTTCCCGAAGTCCAGTCTGTTTTGCCCGTGATGGTAACTTTAAGGTTTTCTCCCCATCCTTAACCTCAAACCTCGAGCTGTTTTTCCTTATACCATCTCCCCCTATTCTCTTGGAGGGTGGGGGGAGTGATAGAGAGACTGCATAGTCTGGTTCGGATCGGGGCTGAACTAGGACAATGGGATACACCCACAAGTGCTAAGGGAGCTGGCTATTGTCATTCTGAGGTCACTCCAGTTATCTTTGCACAATCATGATGACTGGGACAGGTTCCTGGGCATTGAAAGAGACCAAATGTCACTCCTATCTTCAAGAAGGGCAAGAAAGGCCCCGTGGAACTACAGGACAGTCAACCTTACTTCAGTCCCTAGGAAGGTGATGGAGCAGCTAATTCTGGAAACCATTTCCAGGCACATGAAGGACAAGAAGGTCATTAGGAGTAGTCAGCATGGCTTCACCAAGGGGAAGTCATACTTGTCCAACTTGGTAAACTATGATAAACTTGATAATTTTGTAGTGGCCTGGTAGATAGAGGGAGAGAAATGGATACTGTTTACTTGGACTTCAGGAAGGATTTTGACAATGTTTCCCATAAGATCCTCGTAGAGAAGCTGTTGATATTTGGGCTGAATGTGCAGACAATGAGGTGAGCTGAAAACCCACTGACTGGCTATAGCCAGAGGATGGTGATCAGTGGCACAAAGTCTTGTCAGTGTCAGTAATTAGCAGGAGTCAATACGGAGTCCAGTCCTGTTCAACTTCTTCATTAATGATCTAGACAATGAGGTGGAGTGTACCCTTAGCAACAGATACAAAACTAGGAGGAGTTGCTGATAAAGAAGAGGATTGTGCTGTGTCTTCCAAGGAGACCTCAACAGGCTGGTGAAACAAGCTGACATCAACCTCATGCAGTTCAACAAGTGGAAATGCAAAGTCCTACCCCTGAGGAGGAACAATCTCATGCATTAATATACGCTGGGGACTGACCAGCTGCAAAGAAGGTTGTGAGAAAAAAAACTGTGGGTACTGGTGGACACTAACTTGAACATTAGCCAGCAATGTTCCTTTGCTGTAAAAAAAAACCCCCAAAGGTATCCTGGGCTCCATTAGGCAAACTATTGCCTATAGGTGGAGGAATATGGTCCTTCTCCTCTACTCAGCACTGGTGAGATCATAACTGAGTACTGGGTAGCTCCTCAATACAAGATAAACATGGACGTACGGGAGTGAGTCCAGTGAAGGGTCACAAAGATGATTAAGGGACTGGAACATTTCTCCTGTGGGAAAAAAGAAAGAGAGAGTTGGGACGGTTTAGCCTGGAGAAGAGAAGATTTGGGGGAGGATCTTATAAATGTGCACAAATACCTAAAGGGAGGGTGCAAGGAGGATGAAGTCAGGCTCTTTTCAGCGGTACCTAGCGATGGGACAAAAGGCAATGGACACAAACTGAAACACAGGAGGTTCCCTCTCAGCATCTGAAAACTGTGAGGGTGACTGAGCACTGGCACATGTTACCTAGACAGGTTGTGGACTATCTCACTGGAGATATTCGGGAATTGTCTGGACATGGATGGTCCTAGGCAAGTGGCTCTAACTGGCCTTGCTTGAGTAGGGGTGTTAGACCTCCAGAGGTGTCTTTCATCATCAACCATTCTATGATTCTGTGATTCTGCTTTATACCATAGGTACGTTTTTAAGGGGAATAGTGTTGCAACATCACTTTTACAGAGGACTCAAAAATCTGTACGCCTCTGGAAAAATGCCTAGAGCTAAAAGATTTTCTTCCCATAGATTGTGATTAACCTGTTCTATTTTATTATTAATGCTATGCCAAATGCAGAAACCAGTATGTATTTTCGTCTTCTGATTCATCTTGTTAAATTGTATATAACAGAAAATAAATTATGTGCATCTAAACAGACTTTTCAAGGGCAAATATAATATATTAGCACAGTGCCCAAGAAACAGAAAAAATGAATCTTAATAAAAAACATCATTCATTACAACAAGGTAGTATGTAGTTTTGATTAGATGGTACTGACATTTTACCAGTGTGGAACCTCAAACAGTTCCCTATTAGACAAAATTACTTATGCTTTTTCTCATCAAAGATCACAGAAAAAAAATAATAGCCTGTCACTCCAAAAAAAAAACCCCATTATTTTGTTGGGAAAATTCCGGGCCAAGACTGCTTTACCTTTACTGCAGCAGAAACCTCATGCTGAGACTAGAGGTGTCTGATTGACCCATCATCCCTGCTGGAAGCCTCTCCTCCTCTGCTAGCCTTGACTTGTGCGACCTCAAAATAAGTGCTGATATTTTACAATTCATGACACAAAAGAAAAGGAAAAATGAAAAAGGAATATATGATTAGGAATATAATTTTCAGTCACCACTGTCTCCTGAATGCTTTAACTCCTGGTACCAGCAGTTTGAAAGTATCTATATATTATGGAGGAATCCTTCTTCCTGTTAAAATAGACTAATGAGAACCTGGGTTTAAGCCATTTTTTTCCTCCTTAAATGGCATGTAAAATGAAAAGAAAAAGAAATTTAAGTGTCAAGTATGAGTACTTGCCCTCCGTCAGCCAACAGAGAGTTTAATTTAAATATTACAAAGATCTTTATCAGGTGTGACATAGCTCCATTATCACTACTGGAATGTTAGTGGATTTACATCAGTTTGCTATAGCTGAGTATCAGGTTTGTCTGAATAAGGATGTGTGCAAAACACAAAAGATTATTGCTTGAAGTACTAGAATTTTACTCTGTTTTAGAATTAGGAAGATGCAGAGCCATTTAAAATCTCTCATGAAATAAACCAATTAATGGATTGTTTGTACTTTTTACTAGCTCTCACCCAAAAAAAAAAAAAAAAAAAAAAAAAAAAAAAAAGCTGTACTATACTCTCTTTTAAAAATTACTTTGTTTATAAGGTCTACATAATGTTTGGTTAGTTTGTGGTACTGAGATACTTCTTCAGAAAAAAAATAATGCTAGGAATGTTACTATCTCAGGCAAATAAGTGGGTTCTCAGTCTTCGGCATTCCTGTAGACATTTGAGGCTACCTCTTTGAAACAGCTGTTTCTGAGTGACCAGTTGTCTGCATTAGTATTCAGGTTCATTCTCTTCTCACTGCTGTACCATCGCCGAAAGTTTGCCTGACTAATGCTGGATACCGGAAAATTTATTTTCTGGTTAGGCTACTATGTTACCAGTATCTAATTCCCCTGTCTCTATTCTGTGGAGCATACCCATTCTTTTTTTGGAGAACCTCTTTAAAAGATAAGTTGGGATGTTGAAACTACTAGACTGTTCCTGTAAAGACAGCACAGCTATATTTTAACATAGCCATCCTGTAGAGATGGATGACCATGTACTTACTTAAAAAATTACTTTCTAGTCACCTATGGGATGCTGGTCACTTGCCTTGAAATCTTCTTGGACTCATACCAAAAGATTTGTAAAACATGAGCCTTAAAATCCCAAATTAATATTATGTCTCTTTCTGTATTCTGTTTTGGTGAGTGACAAGTTTTTCTCTTTCTATTCAGAGCGGTCCTGACAGCATTAGACATTCGGAGTTCAGGATCCAGTTCACAAGTGACTTTACAGTCTATCTTACAGCTGCACGCATGGAAAGATCAGGATTTGACATCCTCTTTTTCCAAAACCTAGTTGAGGTATTATTGAAATTGGGTGTCTTTTCCATCTTTTTCTTTCTTCCTTTTCCCTTTACCTTTAGTATTTTCACCTTCCTTGATGCTAAACATGCAGACGTGTTGGATCTTTATCAGAATGTGAAACAAATTGATAATCTATATTGACATGTGGTACTCTGAGACACTCTTTAAATCCCAGAGTGAAATTTCCTTCTATATAAACATGTTATTTATGTTTTATACAATTACATAACTCAGATTAATGTATGCCTGCATTACTAGCTCTCTCTTGGAAATAAACAAATATATATTTATATATATCTCTCCCAGTAACTTGCCGCTAATAAATTTGAAGAAAGCTTATTATCAACCCTATTTTGGAGGATACTGTCCCTGTTCTATTTTTTCTCTTTCTATACACATTTTCCTTTTCAAAGGGAAAAAACTCCCTAAGTATTTTCCTTCTTTCTTCTTATACCTATTAATCTGAATAAACTGTTATTTCAGAGGCTAAATAGAAATGCTGGTTCTAAATATAATTGTGCTAAGGGATTTTAATACTAGATTAGAGTGAAATATAAGACTAGAACCAGAAGGCAACATACTTTTCCTGTGTGGAGGTACTTCAGAAGCATTCAATGAATTCAATCAAAGTTCAGGATTCCTTCATTATTTACTTTACTTTACCTTAATGCACCTAGCTGAATTTATTTTATTTTTTTCTAACTTGAAATAGCTGTCTGGACTTTCATCAGCTTTAGCTTGAAAAGAACCTTACTTTTCTCTGCTGGGAAATGTAATGAAAAATTGTTTATCTTTTCAGCATTCACCACTAACTGTACCTACAAAGTGAACTCTTTCATTACTAGTTATTTCTGTCACTGCAGATAAAATTTGAGACCACATCCTACTATTCCTGAAGCACTGGTTATTGTTTAAAGGAGTTGATGTTCATTTCAAGTCTACTTCAGACACAGTTTTATATAACAGTAAATTTTGTAATAAAAAATCTATTAATCATAGCTATTATCTAAATTACTCTGGACAAATAGATCTAGAACATGTTATTAAAACACACCAAAAAACTGTGTTATACTTTCTACCTACCAGTTATATTCTGAATTAGAGGATGTTGCTCTTGTTATCAGAAAACCCTTTGCCTGTTTTTATACTCTGATTTAATTTCTCCCTGCCGTAAGGGATTCCTTGCTGCATCACAGTTTCCAGAGGTCATTTAAGTTCCACTTATGTTCAGCTTTGCAACTTCCCTGTCCCTGGTGTCATACTCTTAACCTCCTGACATCTCAGAAAATATTAAACTTTAATGTACAATTTAATGGTCATTCCGAGGGCCATGCTATGTATCTTGGTTAGGTTGACTAGGCAAAGCAATACCCAGGGCAGTAAACTACCAGAGGCAGCTGCTTTCTCTGAGTAACACTAGACTGACTGGTGCTGGCAGGCAAGAACGAATGGTTTGAAGCATCATCCAATGACAGCAGAAGTCGCCCATCCTAGAGACATCAGTTATTACCATCTTGCCCAAAGGAGTAAAATGTCTTTTTTGAGCTCTCAGCTTACTTCTTCCTCCCCAGGGTAATCTCATTCCTTTGAATTTATGTCCTTTCCAGTAGGAACAACACCTTAGCACTCAATGACTCTCCAAACTGCATTTTGCATTAATGTCCCATAAGCCTTGGACTCTGTATGATTGTCCTCAGGTTATACTAATAGAGCATGCCATAACAGTCCGTGTAAACTAATCCTCCATATATTTGGACAATTATTAATATTTTTTTTTCTCTCTTAAAATAGTGGAGGTCGTTCTTCTGGAAGACACTGAAAAATTGATTTTCATTCTCAGTTGAACCTTGCATCAAATAGTCAAGATTCCATGCACATCTCTATGCTCACATGTTGTGGTATTCCATCTTTACTACTACAAAAAGTAGTAGACATAATGTTAAAAGAAAAAAAAATATATTTTTCTTGGTCGGTTTGATATATTTTAAAATCAGTCATTATTAATTTCACTGGTCTTATTTGTAATATTTTTTTTACTCCTTTCTTCCTTTTGGGTTTCTCTGCCTCCAGATCTCTTTTCTCAAAATACATATTTGAGGATTAAATGTTGACTGTCTGCTGTGACCATGTGTAACAAAGTGCCAAAACTGATGTGATAAAACTGTCTCTCCAAACCCTACTGTAGCACCTAAATATTTTATATACCCTGTGCAGGCAACACAAAGCAATGTAAAGTACTTTCACTTGATGGTTGTGAATTATGAAACAGCTCCCAGTTTTCCTGAAACCCTAGGTGAAATCTAAGAATGCTTGCCAAGATGAGTTTTGTAAATAAATCAGCTCTACCTATACAAGGAGAACAATTTAGACAGATGGCCATTTAGAATTCTCTGTTTCACTAGGGAGGACAAAGATAAGGAAATGGAGAAAAGAAAAACCCATATTAGGGTAAATTTATGACAAAATATGTAATTTTCCTTTCTTTAATGTACTATGAATTGTAAGTGCTACAACTAACTAAAAGGTGAAGATAGACATTCATAGCTACAATACTAAAAATTATTATAACAATTAAGTTGGCATTTGATGTATTCATAGTAACAAGATGTTTAATACACATTGTTGGATTTTCTGGTAACAAAACCAGCTCATATGGAGAAGTGCACTCCAGATGATACTATAAAATCTTTCTGTCGACTGGCTATCTAGTTTCAGCATCTGCTGAGCTACTCGTTTTGGGTGAGGTCTTATATGCTGTACTAGTTTAAGAGCCAGGATATATAAAAATTATATTCCTTGAAAGACCTGAGCAAAAATGACTTCTCATTCTCTTAGCACAAATTCTTATGAATGCAGAGGCAGCTGTCTAATTTGAGAACTCAACTTCAAAAAGATTTTTTCCAGATCATGGAGTAATTGTATTTAAATTCTGAAATAACCCATGTAACTGGAAAAGGAAAACACAAATTGATTTGTGGTAGATATATTTAAAGGAAAGAACCCAAAGTCATGGATATTTTTGTCCAAGCTTCCTTATAAGGTGTGGTATATATGATAAAACTTATCCCAGTTCTTCATATAAATTATATCATAAAAATTATTATTTGATAAGTCTTGTCCTCTCAGGCTGACTTCCCATGCCATTTTTTTCAGGAGGTTATTGTTTTTCCCTGGAGCATCTTTCCAGCTGGTAGCTCACCTGAGAGGGAGTAATAATCAAGTCCAGAGGACTTTTCTTTCCACTGAAGTTGCACTAACATAATTGTTGCCTATATCTGTCTGGCTTGATATATTATTAGAACTCATGGTGCTCCATATTCTCACAGTATGTGTCTGTTTCCACAGCTTGTCCAAGGACCAGAATATTTTTTCAGAGATGCATTTGAAAGACAGTTTCAGAAAATGCTAAGACATTTGGACATGCAAATCTACTTACTGAGTACAACATGTGTTCCCAAGTTGTTTGAAAGCCCTCCCATCATCACAGTGCCGACTTGTACTGCTCAGATCATAGCATTCCTATCAGGTCCTCTTCTTTCATAGAACTAGAATAATTCATTCTTACTTACTCACTAAGGTTCTGACTACCTCTCACGAAAATCTGTAACAAAATACACAGAGTGTTTGAATTACTCCTATCAAAGTGTGATTCCCTGTAACAGCACTACATCAGTGGAGTTATTTTTGAGAGCAGTAAAATGACCATTTAATCAGCAGAACTATTATCAAAAGTTAGTAGAGACTGCATTTTCAAATCTCTCTTTAGAAATAGACAAGGAAGTCAGAGGAAAATGATGTAGGGAAAGAAGGAGAATAAATTTAAGATTTAAAATATCCTAATGAAGTAGCTAATTAACTTCCAAAAATCACAAATGAAACTGGAAATATACTTTTATGGACTAGCCATAACTCCATAGGACTTACGTTTTCTGCAGGTGCTACACAAGGTTAATATTCCTTTTAGGGATAGCTACAAATAATTTTTTATCTTTATTCTTATTAATTTATACTTCTTTTTTGTTTCATATGTATCTTTAAATTTTGTTGTAGGTCGTGGTGAAAGTGACTGTTTCTTGTGGACCCTTCTGTCTCTCACAGAGAAATATAAAATCATAGAATAGTTTGGGTTGGAAGGGACCTTCAAAGTGCATCTAGTCCAAACTCCCTGCGAGGAGCAGGGACATCTCCAACCAGATCAGGTTGTTCAGAGCCTCATCCAACCTGGCCTTGAGTGTTTCTAGGGATAGGGCATCCACCACCTCTCTGGGCAACTGTTGTAGTTCAGCCCCAATCAGGACGAGACTACGCAGTCTCTCTCTCACTCCCC
>WHYT01014798.1:0-13566 GCA_009806455.1 Tetrax tetrax | reverse complement strand
TGGTGAAAAAAAAAAAAAAAAAAAAAACAAAAAAAAAACCCAAACACAACCACCAGCAAAAACACGTGGGTTGAGATGGAACAAAAAAAACCAAAAAAACCCCAAAACAAAACATTAACAGCAATAACAGAAGAAAACAAAACAGTGATGGAATACAAATACAGTATAATGGCTTACAACAAATCCCCACACCTAGTTTCTCCCAAGTAACAGGAGACTCCCCGTACCACCCTCCTCACTTATATACTGAGCGCGATGTCAGATGGGATGCAATAGCCCTTTGGCTAATTTGGGTAAATTAATCCCAGCTGTTAGCTAATTAATTAATTATCCCAGACGGGTACCCCAGCCATAGGGGCCACCAGCTCCAGTTCTTCCAGCTCAGGTGAATATTAACTCTATCCTAGCCAGAACCAGGAGAGCAACCTGTTCCAGTGCATATCTCTTGTATGGTTTATAATCAGTTCTTCTGGTAAGTATTTAGACTTAGAAATTTACTAGAGACATCTGGCACCCCTTGATGGGACCTTTCTTGATTTGTGCTAGAATTAGGCCTTTTTCTTTTCGTTTCCTCTCTTCCATCTTACTTCGGATGAAACAATATGTGGCAGAAAAAAAGTACCTCAAACTTGTGATGCCAATATTTATTTGACTTCTGCTATTTTTCTCCATCCTTATACATATACATATATGTATACTTATATATTTATATGTAAACCTATATATAGAAGTAAAATATTTATTTTTTTTTCCCATAACACTAAATACCATACTAAATAGGCAGAGGTTTTTTTTAATCTCTATATTTAAATATTTCAATTCTTACACTTTATGAAATACTATAGCATCAGATAAGTAACTGGAAAGTAATTAACACAAGATATTGATACAGAATGATTAATGTAGCAATTAGTATAGGATATGAATGTTTAGCTCTAAAGTATTTAAATATGAAATTGGTATTTCCAAAGCCGCTCACTTAACATACAAATAAGTATGTCATATCTCCTTTGTGAGGTTACGTCTTTCTTCCTAATGGAGCAATAAGTTCTGAAGAAAAAAGACACTATTTATGACAAAGTTGTCTCAATAATTTAAGTCTTTCTGAAACAGCATACTAATGATGTAACGTCGTATCCCAAAGCCCACCTTCCATCACATCAGTGTTTCCATCATACAGAATAAATGAAGTATTCCAAAACAAAAGAAGTCTCTCACTTTTTACGGGACAGATGAAGGTCATGTCTCTTGATGGCACTTTGAAAGAGAGCTAAGAGCAGCAGCCACCCATAGTTGTGTAAATTCTAAATAGTCCTTTTATCCATCTGACTGACACACACACAGGGAAGTGTTGTAAGGAATGTTGGCTCCATTTCAGAATGCAGCCCTGTTGGTTAGACACCATGTATCCTGAAGGTTACTCACTATTCATGTACACGACTTATTACCACTACCATTCCAACTCAAAAAAATCAAAACTTCACAGAAAAAGAAATAACAAGAGAGGTAGGCAATGCGATAAACAAAGCCCGTCTCAAATTTTTTTTTTTCTTAGAATTATATTTGTTTGCAGAGAATGTCTCTAAACCCTGGGCTGTCAGAAATTATCCGTGTGTGAAAAAAGGCTTCAATCTTGGTTTTCTGTTCATCAGACCTCCTGTTTATTTCTTACAGTAAAATCCTATTAATTATAGTATCTTACTGAGTATTCAGTACCCTTCTGTTGTGGATTTGTTGGGGGGGGAGGAGGGGCTAACACCTCACAAACAGAACAAAACCGCAACACATTAAGAGTCCATAATCAAAACAGCTTTAAAAGATATAAAATGAAATAAAATACTCTTAAGAGTAAAGATTATATTAACTGCATTTCATTTTTATTTCTTTTTTTTATGAACTTATACATATATTTTATTATTGTTATCTTTTTAGTTAACTTTAAAGAGAACTTCGAAGTTCTCTTTTTAGTTAAACTTTGATTATGATTTGAAAATCTCCCTGCACCCTTTTCTTGTCTATACTTTACAACATTTCCCTTCTGTGCATTTGCCATTTTTCTCACCTGCATTACAATATAGAATTTCTTTGTCAGAATCCTAGGTGGTCACATTAAAATTGTTTCTTTCTAAATATCTCCTCAATTATGTTTGTCTATGCTTATGATATTGCTTTCTATCATTTCTCTTTTCACTTTGCTATTAATAGCAGAATTAATAACTACTAACATACGTCAATAAATCCTGTTTTTGCTTACAGCTAGTAGAAAAGGTTTATATCACTATCTTTGACTCTTCTGCTCTCTCTCAGCTGTTTCTCTTTATCTGTATTTAAAATTTTAAGCCTTTTGGCAATGACATTTTCCTTAATACTGTAATCATAGATACTTGGAACTTTGTTAATTCTTAATGACATTAAAAATTATCATTATTTACCAAAGTGGGGGCTTTTTTTCCACTTTTTTTTTTTTTCTACATAAGCAAATGAAAACGTGAATAACAGCAAACTGCACAAAACACTGCAGTTCTCAGTTTTTTCAGGACAAACATCTGGTTTGTTCACCTCTGTTTATATATTTAAAGACATTTCAATTGTGCAAAAAAAAAAGGATTCTAATTCTAGCTATATAGATTAATATTTCCATGAAACAGTATACATTCTAAATTAAAATACAATTATATTCCATCTGCTAAATTAACTTCACCTGGAAACTTTTAATTTTTTTATATAGATATATTGGCATTATACTCTTTTTCTTTAGTCACCATGGTTGATTAGAAAAAAAAATTGCCTCATAGAGTTTCCTGAAATATATATTCTTTAATTTTACATTGCCCTTTTATTTTTTATTAGTTTTATAATCTTTTTGTAAATTTAGTTGTTAAAAGCTAAATTTCAAGTACGTAATACTTAGAATTTCTTCCACTTGCCTTTATTATTTATTTGGTAGAGTGTCAGCTTTTAATGGTATTTTAAAATAACTTAGAAGTGAAGTCAACAAAAATTGTATCAAGATTCATATTTATTGGTAATGGATATCCAATGACTATGTAACATTTGTTATTATTTCATACTAGGTATGTCACTTGCACTTGTTACCATTGCCATTAGACAGTATGACTGTAAGTAGATACCTCCAATATAATAGCATTTAGTATCTGTCATGGCTAACAGCAAGAATGAACTTGTGCTGGCACATGTCGTCACTGCAGGTGAGTACTTAGGATTCACAGTATAGCCTAAGCTGATGCCATGCTGCTGCCACGCATTGGCTTTTGTCAGTTCCACTCTCTACCAACTGCCATTAGTAGTAGAGAGATTAAAACTGACCCATTTTAAAGCCATACCTTTGGCTGCAATTATAGTTATGTACTCCTTTTTCCTGTGAAGCTGTACATCTACAGAGCACTGTAGAGATACTTTAGCTCCTCATATTCCTATGCTACTAGAGAGACTCAAGGCAGAAATAGTCAGTTCTACATATACATAAGTTAAAATTTAACAAAGTTGTTCAATTTATCACTGTATATGTGTGGTATAAATATATCATGCAGAATCTGTTGGACAAGAAAGAAAATTTCTTTGAACTCGGTATAATCCAGGGTTTTTTAATTAATATATATCAATTATACGTGCCATTTATCAATTCCATTTTTCCTTCTGTATCTCATCTTTGTGTTGTCATAATGTCTTTCATTTAGTGAAGACAGAATTACAAAAGAATTGAGTAAATAATTCTGATTCTGTAAATCATCTAAATTTATTACTACTGAAGCTCTGCAAGTTGTTCTTGTTTTTATTCATACAATAATTATATTTTATATTGGAATGCAGTTAGCATGCAAGATTTTGAGTATATTTTATTGATGTCAGGAAAAAAAAAAAAATAGTACCATACTAGCAGGGAGTCATCCAGATAGGTGCAAGCACTTTTAAAAATTTGAATTTATCAAAATTTGAATTACAGAGTGATTTCATAATGCAAAGCCCATCTGGACCTGACTCTAGGTTTTCTGCCAAATGAGCACCTTGGCAAGGGCAGGAGTTGTTAATTTTATGGTATCACATGTTTATTAAATATTGAGCATGTAGCACTGTGAATTGATGTCGTGCTTTACAAATAGATAATAAAATACAGTCCCTCACATCCCACACCCCCTTCTGTGATGGGATTGTAAAGGGCAAAACAGGACATAGGATATTATTTCAGCAATGAAAGAAGTGAGAAGATAATTAAGAAATGAAAGGTGGAAAAAGACAGAATGTTATTTCAATGAAACCCTATATGAAGGGGAAAAAAGTGTCAGCCTTGGCAGGGAAAAGAATCAGACTTTCCAAGCTGCATCATGAGAGGAAGTATGAAAGTTAATTTAGGAGGAAAAAAAAAATTAAGTGCACAGAGAAGAGAACAGGGAGAGATGATTTATTTAAAACATCTGTCTCTGTATCTCCTCATCAACTGATATAATGAGATCTTTCTAAAACTCTTTCATTAGCTTCAATTTGGGTTATTGTAAATAACATTGATTCATTTAAGAAGTCAATTTGCTAATAATTAATGTTTTTTAACGTATTTATAAATATGTTGTGTAGCATATGATAGAAGTCAGATCATCAGCAGTGACTTTTCTCCTTCATTTCCTACCTCTTATATGGTTATTAATCAATTAAAATGTCTTATATATTCTCCTTCACAGCTCAAATTTCATAATATGACTTGAAAAAGCAAAATAGGTTAACTGGATTGTACTTCAGCACATACTCATTCACCCTGTCAAAGAACTCTGCTAAATTTATTAAATATGACTTCCTGTTCCAAGAACTAGACTGAATTTTTTTTTTCCTAAGACAGATAGATGCAGATATAACAAAATATGAAGACGGCTGACACAGTCAGCAGTATAAGAGAAGAAAACGTCTCTGGAAAAGACAATTTGGATACTCAGAAAGGAAAGATTAGAAGCCAGAAAGGAGATGGCTGGACATCTGTCTCAAACAATGCTATGAAAATCCCATTAACAGGACCTGAACATTCAGTCTGTTTAAGGCTGAAAAACCAAAACTGTCCATCAGCCTCCTGTGTCAACTGTCAAAGGCAGATCTGGGTAGTTGAGGAGGCATGATGCTATTTCCCCCATAGTTAAAAGTTTCTCTGGGGTAGCTAAAGGTAGGGTTTTTATGCAGTAAAAGTGTGGATGTACCATTAGAGGTTTCTTAAAAATCTCTCCTTCCGTGCACAACTGATTTATACCAACAGAAGAATCTGGAATTAGTAAGAAAACAATTTATTCTATAGTAACATTTTCTGTCTGCTCTTCCAAGTAGAGAAAGATTTGGGAGAAATGAAAAAAATCTAGAAATTTTCACTTTAATTGTCATTAAATGAGTTTGAAAAAATTAGGAGTACAAATACAAAGAATGATCACTGTGTGACTGTATAAGAAAGTAATTCAGGACTGCAAATATTGTACTTTGAATTGGAGTATATCTGACAAGCAAATTTTAAAATATCTAAGTATGGTCAGCTTTTTTTTTTGTCACTTTCAGATAAATATACTTAAAAAGAAGTAATAATATGCATGCTCATCCTTTTTCTCAACAAAACTGTACTTCATTCATAGTGAAAACCTCTAAGATTCCTAAACCTGGTAGGGGTTTGTAGGGTTTTTTTTTTGGTTTGTTTCTTTGTTTTTAAAATTCAAAATTCTTAGTCATTTCTCTGTTTATGTATACTTATTATGGGAAAATATACCTCCTAATGAAGTAGGATTGAAGCTCAGCTCAGTGCTTTATTGATTATAATATTCAAATGACGTACTCACATAAAAGCAACTGTTTAACCTGGGCAAAATGATCTATAACAGCATAACTACTGTTTCTTTATATTACATCCACTTAGGATGAAATGTTACTCCATTTTTCACTATTTTTGTACATTATCTTCAATATATAAGTTAGCACTGAAGTGAAAAATTTTTCAATATAATATGTTCTGTAAGGGGTGATGTATCAGGAAAAGCCAAGCTATCCAGTATGTGTTAATATAAATCTTGGTAGTCATTTTGTAAACATAGATTGTCATGGCTGTGCGTTGTGTTTACTTATAGGCAAGAACAACTGAATACATAGTGCAAAGTCAAAGAATTTTCTGACTAGGACAGAAATTAACTCTTAAACTACTCCATCAGATTTGTGGATAAAAAAGAAAAGATAGATACCACTGTCTACAGGATAATGCAGTTAAAAGTATATAGGATTTTTAAATAAACTAACAATACAGAAAATATAATTAAAAAACTTTTTTTTTTTTTTTAGAATAGAATCATAAAATTATTTAGGTTAGAAAAGACTTTTAAGATCCTCAAGTCAACCATCAACCTAACACTGCCAAGTCCACCGCTAAACCATGTCCCTTAACACCAGCTCTCTGAGTCTTTTAAATACTTCTAGCCATAGCTTTCTGGATATGTCTGAGGGCATTGGAGCCACCACTGTAAACCCATCTATTCAACACTGTCTGTTTTAAAAAATAAAAGTTTTTCTGATATGACTCCATTTATCTGCAATGGTTACAGAACAGTCACAGCAGCAGTTTTGAAGGCATACAGAGGTATAGAGGGCCTTCTGTAGATGGGCAGTTTCTGTCAACCCAAAATAGATGATTGTTCTTTGGTGCAATTGTAGGGTTCATATACACTGCAGGTGTACTCTTTTGCCAATGTCTATAAATTCTGAGCATTGTTCGTAGATACTCAGCAAAACAACTCAGTCGTTACTGATTTCTGTTTGCTTCTCTGTCATTACTTTTTTATTATTGTTGTTCCTCTTCCTTTCTACATATCTTCACCAACTCCACTTGTAATGCAGAGAAAAAACCCAATACTTTTCTTAGGCCTCTACATGCAAGTGATTTTTAAGTAGTGTTTCTATACATTCTGACAAAGTGCAAAATAAAAATACATTTAAAACTCCTCAAAGCAGAATAGTATATTAAAAATGTTTATTCAATTATTTGCTTAACTTAAAAAAAAAATCAGTGAGTGTTACTTCTTTAGGTTTAATATGTTTTTAATTCTTTCAAGGAATCACATTTACTGTATCATTTGGTAAATGGGTTATGTTTACTTTCATCACCACAGAAAAGTTAAATCTATAAAAGTAATAAATCTTTAAGTGCCTCATAACCTTACACAGTCTTGATAGGTTGAAAGATAATCAATAATTATGACAGAAAAACTGCATATGATTAATCTTTCAGATCAACTTTCTTCTTCATGACACAATTCCAATAGATGAGAATGTAAACACCATGATCAATATTTCTTATAAAAATACCTGGACTTGAAAGACTATTCATAAGAATTACTTCCCTAGGCACAGTTAACACTAGATGGATCTTCCATGTTCACTACGATTCACATACTGTCAGATTGCACTATCCAATTAGTTAGTATTTACTCTTTAGTGCAAATTACTTTTGACTGCAAATTTAGCTGCATTTATAGCTTTGTTCTGACAGTATTTTCTATTTCTAATTCTTTAATGTGAGTGAGTGCTAGTGAGTGTTTCTCTACCCAATGTAATCATTTATTGTTGAATAATTCAATAGGTTGAATTTTATTTTAAATAAGCAGTTTTTAGTTTCTGAAATCACTATATCCCAATTTGTCAGGCTATTCTTGCTGAAACAGTGCCCTTGAACTCAGACAGCCTCCAAGATGTTTGTTGTCCTGGTGACATCTTTTGCAGTATCACTTCATGAAATGTGAAGAGCCAAGCAGACAGAAATTTAAATTTATCCATATACGTATAATCTCAGACAGAACTCTCTAAATCAGGATTCTTATTTTCATTAGTATTTCTTACTGTTGTTCATTCTGCCCGGTAAATATGAACAAAATGTAATGGAAATGGTGTTGAAAATTTCTGCTTTTTTTTTTCTTCTTTATTTTTTTTCCCGTTTTAAAATTACAGAGAACTACACTGACAGCCCTACATGAAAAGTCACTCTGTAGTTCTCGCTTCGGAAGAGGAATTGGCTCTAGCCTCTTAAAGCTCTCATTACCTGAAGGTATTGCAGTTTTGGACTGATACTGCTACTCCATCTAATGTAAAAATTCTGCCACCATGATTAGTGAGATGCTGAACAGCTAAATTGTGACTCAATTTTTACCAGAAAAATTGTCAGTCCCATTGGATATGGGCAAACTGATTAATTGTACCTGAACTAGCAAAAGGAAAAGTGACACAGAAACATGATTTACTAAATCAAAATTTGGTTCAGAATGAGACTCTGAAGTCCACACATTACAGAATACTTATGTTCTGCCCATCATAATTTATATTGAACAGTTTAAATTACAATGTAATTACCTTTGAAAATAGAATCATAGAACGGTTAGAGTTGAAAGGGACATTCAAAGGTCATCTAGTCCAACACCCCTGCAAGGAGCAGGGACATCCCCGACTAGATCAGGTTGCTCAGAGCCTCATCCAGCCTGGCCTTGAACGTTTCCAGGGATGGGGCATCCACCACCTCTATGGGCAACCTGTGCCAGTGTTCTAAAACCCTTAGTGTAAAAAATTTTTTCCTAATATCCAATCTAAATCTACCTCCCTCTGTTTTAAAACCATTACCCCTTGTCCTATGACAACAGGCCCTACTGAACAGCCTCTCCCCATCTTTCCTGAAGGACCCCTTTAGGTACTGGAAGACCACTATCAGGTGTCCCTTGGAGCCTCCTCTTCTCCAGGCTGAACAGCCCCAACTCTCTCAGCCTGTCCTCACAGGAAAGGTGCTCCAGTCCTCTTATCATCTTTGTGGCCCTCCTCTGGACCTTCTCCAACTGGTCCGTGTCCTTCTTATGTTGGAAGCTCCAGAACTGGACACAGTACTCCAGGTGGGGTCTCACCAGGGCAGGGTAGAGGGGGAGAATCACCTCCCTCGACCTGCTGGCCATGCCCTTCTTGATGCAGCCCAGAAAGCGGTTGGCCTTCTGAGCTGCAAGGGCGGCCGCATGAGCATTGCTGGCTCATGTTGAGCTTCTCATCCACCAGCACTCCCAAGTCCCTCTCTTCAGGGCTGCTCTCAATCCATTCTCTGCCCAGCCTGGATTTGTGCCTGGGATTGCCATGACCCAGGTGCAGGACCTTGCACTTGGCCTGGTTGAACTTCATGAGGTTGGCACAGGCCCACCTCTCCAGCCTGTCAAGATCCCTGTGGATGGCATCCCTCCCTTCCAATGTGTCAACAGTACCACACAGCTTGGTGTCATCGGTGAACTTGCTGAGGGTACACTCTATCCCACTGTCCATGTCACCAACAAAGATGTTGAACAGGGCCGGGCCCAACACGGACCCCTGAGGGACACCACTCATGACCAGTCTCCACTTGGACATTGAGCCATTGACCACCACTCTCTGAGTGCGGCCATCCAGCCAACTCCTTATCCACCGAGTGGTCCATCCATCGAACCCATGCCTCTCTAGTTTAGAGAGAAGGATGTCGTACGGGACAGTGTCAAATGCTTTGCACAAGTCCAGGTAGATGATATCCGTTGCTCGCCCATTGTCCACCAATGCTGTCACCCCATCATAGAAGGCCACCAAATTGGCCAGGCACGATCTGCCCTTGGTGAAGCCATGTTGGCTGTCACCAGTCACCTCTTTGCTCTCCATGTGCCTTAGCATGGTTTCCAGGAGAATCTGCTCCATGACCTTGCCAGGCACAGAGGTGAGGCTGACTGGCCTGTAGTTCCCTGGCTCTTCCTTGTTCCCCTTTTTAAAAATAGGGGTTATGTTCCCTCTCTTCCAGTCATCAGGGACCTCACCAGACGGCCACGATTTCTCAAATATGATGGCCAGTGGCTTGGCAAATATTTCTGTTCTGTTTTTTTCTTTAATAGAGTGTATAAGATGACAAGTAGTTTGCCATTCCAAATTTTGAAGCACATAGCATTAAACTATTTAGGAATGTTACACTAAACTAAAATATTGTTTAACTTCATGTGCA
The DNA here is from genome assembly GCA_009806455.1 of Tetrax tetrax. Lineage (NCBI taxonomy): Eukaryota > Metazoa > Chordata > Aves > Otidiformes > Otididae > Tetrax > Tetrax tetrax. The sequence continues at coordinate 3,557 of WHYT01014798.1, read as the reverse complement.
ATGAAATACATAGTTATTACACTTTCTGTTTTTATCATTTCTCACTCTAGAGTTCATATTATATGTACAATAAATTACAGAGGGAGTAAAATATAGCAAAATATTATGTTAACAGATACAGCTAATTTCAGATATTAATTTAATATATATTTGTTCAGGGTTCAGTAATGCATGCTATGTACCTTAGAGACTGGATTTGCACATCTAAATAGACATTGTCATGGGATTATATATTCTAGTTTACACTATTTTATTATTAATTTGTTAGAGATTATTAGGGTATTTAGGGAGGGAGAAAAAAAAGGAAATTGAAACAATATATGAAAAAATCTTCTGATCAATAGAATTTTATTTGAGACCTTGTTCAAATATAGGTATTTATATCAGCTGGTCTCAGTTCCAATAGACATCATTGTGTTTTAGACTATGTGCGAGAAATAAATAAATAACTCTATCATGGATACTAGATTGAAATCTTTTAAATGCTTTTTCTTTTTTCTTGTTCAAGATATATGTAGTACACATATTTCCATCCAAAATGAAAGTAACAGTAAGACTGTTCAGAAACTTGAACTCTGTGGCCAGAGTGCATTCAACTAGATATTACTGGAGAGGAGGTATGTTTCAGTGAACAGAAGCAGACAAAACAACTTATACAGCCTGATTAACCTTTCTACAAGGACATGAGATATTAAGGGTTTTGAAACAAGTTGCTGTCATTAATTAAGGTAGGCAGTCTGCACCCAGAAATTACAATCTATTTACATTTTTGTAAATAAACAAAATTTTATAAATTACGCTAGACAACATCAATTGTTCTTCCTAACTGGATTACACAAAATGTCCCAGCCTCGGTATACCTCTCACGGAAAGAACGAGAAAAATATTATAATATTTGAGGCTGGTATTCTCACAGCCTGTGTCTAGATATGTCTGTTGGTACATAATGTACTTCTCAGATGCCTCCTTCCAATTAGCCAAACTGATACCTGTTCAAAACACAAGATAGTTACTATTTTCTTGGCAACAAATGCATGGGTGCTGATGGTAAGGGGTGGAAGAGGACCAGTCCACATTTGGATCTTGTTGTAGTCTGGGGTTGAGTCATCTGAGGTTTGGCCCATACCCAGATGTAGTACCCTGGGAGTGAGCTTTGTAAAGTAGCGTAAACACTATCAAATAAGATAGCAGGAGGTGGATTTCCAAATCTTGCTAAAGTTCAGCAGGTCTGAATATTAAGTCTTCCAGCATCCTTTGAAAATTGCATTCCTTCTTAACTTATTTTTTACCAACTCTTCCCAAGTTAAGTAGGATCTATCCTACAATGAAAATAATACAGTACATGTATTAATACCTCAATATAAAGCCTAGATATAGAAAGTACCTTGTGACAGATGGTTAACGTAACTTAATACAGTCCACAAGCAAGATGATCTATTATAGATATTACAAATATTTGGAGATTGCAACTCTTCATTAGATTTTTAGAGTAATTCCAAGCAGTGTTCACATAAAAATCCTCTGTTAAAATGTGTACACAAAATGAAAGTATTTAATTTCATTTAGAAATTTAATTGACTACAAAATATTAATTGAATTTTATAATTTGTCATTGACAGGTATCAGGATAAAAATGTGTATTTCAGTGCATTACAAGATGAACACAACATCCCACCCTTTAAAGGGTTTCCCTACTGATATAACCCCTTAAGACTGTTAAGAAAGAACTTATATTAATACCACAATATAAAGCCATCTTGTAATCCAAAGCTGCACTACGCAACAGTTCAAGTTAGCTAGCAAAGCAGTGGAATTATTTAGTGACCTGATTTATGGCATTTTACACCACAAAATATGCCATAGTGTGAAATTTGTTGCCCATTCATGGAATGCCTACAGTCATGCTTAGTTCTGTGCAGACGTGCAGTCCCACTGAGCTAAGTCCAGAATGAAACTGTTTTTTAAATTTAATATCTAAACAGACAAACGTCATATGGACCAGTTTGAGAAGGTCCAGAGGAGGGCCACGAAGATGATCAGAGGGCTGGAGCACTTCTCCTATGAGGACAGGCTGACAGAGTTGGGGCTGTTCAGCCTGGAGAAGAGGAGGCTCCAGGGAGACCTGATAGCGGTCTTCCAGTACCTAAAGGGGTCCTTCAGGAAAGATGGGGAGAGGCTGTTCAGTAGGGCCTGTTGTCATAGGACGAGGGGTAATGGGTTTAAATTAGAAGGAGGTAGATTTAGATTAGATATTAGAAAAAAAATGTTTACAATGCGAGTTGTAGAGCACTGGAACAGGTTGCCCAGAGAGGTGATGGATGCCCCATCCCTGGAAACATTCATGCCCAGGCTGGATGAGGCTCTGAGCAACCTGATCTAGTCGGGAATGTCCCTGCTTCTTGCAGGGGGGTTGGACTAGATCACCTTTGAACGTACCTTCCAACTCTAACCATTCTATGATTCTATGATTCCATATCCAAGGGATCTGAAAATTTCTATGCTGTCCATGCCACTCAGAGCACAAAATAATATGAAATAATACTTACCACATTATTATTATTCTAATGAAATAAAATAAGAGACAGATGAACATGATGTCTTCTTCTCTAGGTGTCTGATTTAGGTGATTTTGAAATATATTTTTTGAATTAAATGGCATGATTGACAAGAAAATAGAACAATTCAGTTACTCATATGTGAAAGGTCTTAAAGAATTATGTTACAATTTAGAGTAGCAGTGTCTGTTGAAGTACTTAGCATTTAGCTTTTGGGGTCACTACTTGTTCAAATAATGGTCAGTCACCTTCTGCTTCACCACATGAATTTAAATAGTAGCATGGATTGTATTGGGATGAGAGTTGGTTACCTGAACAGTTTTTTACATTGAAGTACTTTACAATCATTATATATTTTTAAATCTTAATTCTTCAAGTTAAAAGTAGGAACTACTGCTATAAATCAACATGAAAAATTTCCTCATAGCGGTGAACTATCCACTGATCACACTGAATAAAATATGAGGTAGTAGTGTAAAGTTTAATCGTCCTGTTTCCTCAATTTCCTTCTTTCCTTTCAGCAGCAGCCACTGGGGGAAAAATTCGCTTTTCTGCTTTGTGCAAAGCTCAGGCTAAGGATTTTCTGAGCTCTTTTAATTACTGAGTTTAAGCTAGAGATGCCAGAGGACCCACTGAGCAGCAATAATGGATAATGACCTATGCATGGAATATTGAAAAGTGTTCATCTTGGTAGAACAAAGTAGAATAAAACAGAACAAATGGCAAGTAAAATTGAAAACACAGAAGAAAAGAAGGTGAGCTATATAGATTTGAAAAGCAATCTATGACTGCAAATAAGAAATTATGCATTAAATCCATTTTTAGCTCTTTTGAGGAATCTAAAGTCACAAGGGTAGTTCAGAGTACTGTACATACTTAATAGATTATTGATTTTTAAAGAAAAGATGATAGGACATCTTTCATGTAGAGCTGAGGTATCAAATTTGCATATCTGGTACTTTACATTCCTTTTTTTTTTTTTTTTTTTTTTTTTTTTTTTTT
>WHYT01014797.1:19179-29426 GCA_009806455.1 Tetrax tetrax | reverse complement strand
CACAAGCTGTTTGGTACAAGTCTGGTCACCCAGTCCTCCCACAGACCTTCTCCAGCTGCTTCCTATTCCATACAACCAGGAGCAAACATCTCCACCTGCACTGAATTTACTGCTGAGAAGTTGCCCTGAAAGGGAAAGGTCAACACACCCATGCTAAGGTGGGAATCAAAACCCCACCTTGTTCATCTCATTGCTCCTGGGCCAGAGAGAAGACGACCAGGGCTTTTAAACATATTTTGAGAGAAACTGGTAAAGCACTTCATTGCAGAAGGGGCTCCAGCTCTGCTAAAATCTCCCCTGTGAAGCAAACAGCTGAACGGCGATCAGCGCGACACCACCTAACACCTAAGCCCAAAAACCCAACCCCCTACGTGATGAGGTTATGGGATAAAGCTGGTTATGGAATAGAGATGCTTCCACAACTGAAATTCTGCTCACCTGCAGCCTCCCCCTGCTCCTCAAATTTATTTATGGTGATAAGGGTGTTAAAAAAAGTATTTCTACCAAGCTATTTATGCCTATTTTATATGCTCCCTTTGCAAGCTTACAGTCTGAGACCCACATGAAGAGACACCTCCGGGCCACCCTCCAAAGGTGCTGGTAGCACACAACAAGGCAAACCAGATCCACAACTTACAGAACTTCAGTTGCAACAACAAATGCCAATAAGCCTCATCGTTTTTTTAATCAATCCACAAACATCACCATGTTTTATCAACAAAAGGTGCGTGAGTGTCGTAGTTCAACCCCGATCGGGACCAGACTACGCAGTCGCTCTCTCACTCCACCCACCCTCCGAGAGAACAGGGGGAGATGATATAGGGGAAAAACGGCTCGAGGTTCGAGATAAGGACAGGGAGAGATCCTTAAAGTTACTGTCACGGGCAAAACCAGACTCGACTTGGGGAAAACTATTTGCTTATTATTAAAACAAAAGCAACATAATGAAACAGAGAACAGGATAACTTCCCCCCACCCCTCCCTCTTCCTGGGCTTAACATTATCTCTCTACCACCTTGAAGAGGGAATGGGGGTTGTGGTCAGTTCATCACGCGTTGTTTTACGCCGCTGCTTCATCATCGGGGGAAGAGCTCCTCACATTCCTCCCCTGCTCCATTGTGGGGTCCCTCCCCGGGCTGCGGGGGGATCTCTGCTCCTCCGTGGGCTCCCTGGGCTGCGGGGGGATCTCTGCTCCTCCGTGGGCTCCCTGGGCTGCGGGGGCACAGCCGGCCTCACCATGGTCGTCACCACAGGCTGCAGGGGAATCTTGGCCAGGAGCCGCATTACTGCTCCCCCGCCTTCACTGCCTTTGGTGTCTGCAGCCGTTCCTCACAACAGGCTGGCAGACGCCTCTCAGGATCCTTTTTACACCTTATTCACTGCTCATCTCCTCTCCACTTCTCTGAGCTGGGCCCAGTCGCTGCCCGGCGGCAGGCCAGAGGGTGAGGGCTGCAAGGCCCACAAGGCTCGCGCCTCCCCCTCTGCCCCCGCTCAGCTCCTTCACATCTTCTCTCCTTTTTTTTTTCTGTTTTTCCCCTTCTTAAATACGCTATCGCAGAGGCGCTATCACGGGACATTCTGCTCCCAATCGGCTCGGCCCTGGCCAGCAGCGGGTCCGCCCCAGGCCCGGCCGAGTCCACTGAACAAAGGGGAAACTTCCAGCAGTTTCCTACAGAAGCCGCCACCTCAGGCCCCCCTCACCAAACAAAACCACAACAGTGGGTAACAGGATAAGGAGCAACTCTGACTTTCTCCAGCTTCCCTGCCCCAAGTCCTGTTAGAGTCTCCTTTGAGCATGGAAAGGAGAAGGACCTGCACCGGTGGAGGAGCTGCTCACACCGGCAGAGGGGACTTTCTGCCAGTTATATTCCACGCTACGGAATATTTTGTAGGAGATGACAGCCCATCGAGCTGATGAGGGCACCGTGGGGAATTGCTCGCCATTTGCTGGAACGGCACAGCAGCTATTCCGGCTGGCTCTCCACCCGACACGGTTTCATGGGGAGCTCAACGTGCTGAAGAAAGGCTGCCAAAGGAGGGAAAACAGCTGCCCCAAAACGTCCACGGTGAACCTCTGTCCCGATACAAAAGCAAAGAAGTGCCCAACCTGAAGGCGGTGGAAGGAGGTGTGAGCGGTCAGGTTCCCATCCCTGGTGATCTGTAGTCACTGAGCTGCTCTCAACTCTTAGGTAGCAGCAACATCCCCCATTAGCAACGCTCTGATTCATCCTTTTGATTTGTTCCACAATGGGATTACTCTCGTACTAAACCAGCCAGGGCTTCCAAATAATCTTGGCGGTAACACAAGCGGTTGATTTTACCCTAAAAAACACTCGGTGGCAGAGATGCCAGCGTTCCGACAGCACATTTATCTTCTGACACACATGAAAACGGTGCAGAGTGCTCGGCTGTCTTCTCTCTTCAGTCCAACACAAAAGCAGCTATTCACTTTCCAAACGCATTCCAAGATGCGTTCCCACAAACTTTCAAAAGGCGTTCATTGAAAGCGCTCACCCAGCTTTGCAGGCGCCGGCAGACGGTCCTGGTGGGCTAACTCTGAAACAAACCCTTCATCTTTTATTATTGGTTGGCACCGTAGCAACTGCAGTTGTTGTCACCGTTCTCTGCCTCAGGCCAGATGGGTATGCAGAGTTTAAAAACCAAAACAGATCAGTAAAAGGAAATGAGGCCTGTCTGCATTCCCCGAAACTCGTTGTTTTGCACCCAACCGGAACGAAGGTTGAGAAATGCTAATGTTCTCCTCCTTGCTTTACCATGTTTGGGGTGCCCCTGCAGCACCGCCTCTCGGCTCTGAAGGAATCCAGGTGAAATCTTACCGAGCAGAAGCTGACGCTTCATTTAGGATACTCGCATCAGACTACGTTTGGAACAACTCAAGCTGGAAATGCTACGTACGGGCAGCTGCCCACCGGCCATCAAGTCGTGTCAGGCGGGGATGGCGGGCTCTGCCAGGATCACGGCCTCAAAAAAGAACTAAGAAACGTGTTTTCAGCCTTATTCATGAAAGTTTACAAAAATTTACTGTGCTCTCTTTCATGCTGTCTTCTCTTTGCCTCCTTAAAGTGGGATACGTTGCACCGGAGAATCCCATGGAGGCCCACCTTCCCCATGTTGACAGCTGGCATGACATCTGGTATCGGTTACGGCAGGATCTTGTAGAAGATATCGTTTTGGGATGAGCAAATAAAAAAATCTCTATTGCTTCCATGCCACATGTAGCTTAGGGGACAGATTCTGTCCCTGTCACGTATGTTAATACAGCCATAGAGAGAGAGAAAAAAAAGAAAAAAAAAAAGCAGATTATGGGATAAACCCTAATCCAAGCCAGGAAGGCAGAGAGCAGGAGCACAAAGCAAGACCTGCCTCTACGTTCTGCATCCTCCCGTACGCAGCATCCCATCCCAGTACGTGAAAAACGCGTTTCCGTCCCGCTAAGCAAGTTGCACGCTGAGTTTCAGATCATCAGCCCAAACCATCTCCCAGCGTGCTCAGAGATGCCACAGGGATTATCCGGTGCCGGAAGCATTCGGCAATGCCAGAGTGCTGAGATCATCCAGTGACTGGCCAGCGTTATCAGCTTGCCAGGGAGGAGATGCAAATATTTTTGAGGGGGTGGTGGGAGAGGGAGTCTCTTGAGCAGTGGGAGCAACTGCAAGCGGCGCCTGAGGCCGAGGCAGCTGCTGGATGCCAGCGAGCGAGAGGCAAGGCCGGAGGGAGAGAGTTAGAATCACAGAAGGGTTTGGGTGGGAAGGGACCTGCAAAGCCCACCCAGTCCAACCCCCTGCCAGGAGCAGGGACATCTCCAACCAGATCAGGTTGCTCAGAGCCCCGGCCAACCTGGCCTGGAATGTTTCCAGGGACGGGGCATCCACCGCCTCTCTGGGCAACCTGGGACAGTGTCCCTCAGCGTACAATTTTTACACCTTCAGTGTAAAAATTTTTTTCCTCGTGTCCAGTCTGAATCTCCCTCCCTCTATTTTGAAACCATCACGTCTGGCCTTGAAAGCATCTCCCACACCTCAGCTCTTGGGAAGGGCGACCGCCCCTGCTCTGCGGGGGCCGCAGCCGACTCCTCCGCCGCGCTACGGCTACGAAGGCGTTAAAATCAGTCGCCGCTGTTAAGCTCGGAGAGGGTGGAAATGTTACAGCCACATTTTTGAAGCTCTGCCACTCCTAGCACAGACCTCCTTCTGGTAAATAAACTCCTGAAATGGGTTTGTTGCACGTTTTTTTCTCCCAGGTTTGTGGTTATACACTAAGAGCTGCTATACATACGGAAATGGGAGCGATGCAGAAAGCAAATAAACTGATTTTTTTTTTTCCTTCTGAGCAAAAGACTGTAATAAAGCAAGCGTGGAGGGCTGTATTATTTCCTCTCGTGTTGAAAGGATAATAACAATGTTAATGGATTAAGTGGTCTGCCCACACCACCAGGCCAAAACTCAGCTGTCCCTGCGGGGAACACACATGGGGCACGCGAAACAACCGCCAAACAAACTGCAGCTGAACACCTGATTTTGGTCCAGGCTCTCAGCTGCTCAGGTAAGCTGGAGTATTTTATTTCCCTGCTTCTGTCAATCTCCGTCTTTCCGTGACAGGGGTTCATTATCAGAAGCAGCCCTCCTACCGCATCTCATTTTGCAGTCACTAGGGGGACCGTACAATTTAAAAAAAAAAATTAAAAAAAAATTGTTGCTGTCACAATGAGAGGGAAGGAGAGGAATTAGCAGGTATGCAAACTCAAGATTATTCATCTTGGAAATGACGATTGCTTCCAAAGAGCTACAAACATTCAACAACAGCAGCTACTTTGGAAAGAGCACTGAACTTTCAGCAGGCACGATCTGCGTTACCCATCTCAAGAGAGCGGCCTCGCAACTCAGATGACACCTACAGTCCTAAAGGAAAGCCTCCGTACCTTCCAACTCGCCCGTCTTTTCCAACGTTAGCAAACAGGTTATTAAGGATAACAGCCGGCGCAAGAAGCCTCACATCCCTCTGCCCTGTGTGTTTTGTTTCTCTGGTCCCGCGTTGGCAGTACAGCCAAAATCAGTGGTGGAACCCTGGCCCAGGTTGCCCAGAGAGGCGGTGGATGCCCCATCCCTGGAAACATTCCAGGCCAGGTTGGCCGGGGCTCTGAGCAACCTGATCTGGTTGGAGATGTCCCTGGTCCTGGCAGGGGGGTTGGACTGGGTGGCCTTTGAAGGTCCCTTCCCACCCAAACCCTCCTGGGATTCTATGATTTTATGATTCTACGATTACCTCTTCAAAACAGTTTAACGTCAAGGAGTTCCTCCCCAACATTTTTTTCCTCATACTCTGGGAGATTTCATGGGAAATGAACACTCGCCCTTCAGCCTCGGCAGACAACCCCGAAGTGGATCCATCGAGTCCGCTTTCTGCTTCTGCATCTCAACTACAAAATGCCTCATTATCACGGCAAACGAAAACGAGATGCTTGTACCGTGCCTAGGAAATGAAAGACATTTGCGGCTGACTCTCCCGCTGTGGCTCAGAAGAGATCCTTCAACACCGATCAACGTTTTCAAGTCACAGCAGAGCTTAAAGAAGCGGCAAGTGGCATTTGCATGCGTCGTCCGTTTCGTCCAAATTCCTCCAAATTGGGTATTTCCAACATCTTCAAAACCAATCGAAGCCAGGCGTTTTATCTCTACATTTGACAGCAATTTGTCATAATAATCTCTCTTTCACGAAGACACTGACAATACCATTTCCAAAGCACGGCCCCTGTTCCGCAACGTTCGCTGCTCTTCTAACGCTGCCTCCCACCTCCCTCCTTTTAACTGTCACCATTAAAGGCACATATTAAAAAGATTACCATCATTTTTCGCCTTCATAATTACATATATACAACAGAAAAATAAGCTGTAAATGTTTTTAAGGTCATCTGAATCACAGGCATTTCAGATTCTACCGGCAACTTCTTTCAGCACCCACCAAACCAAAAGGACCTGAGAGTTGGGTCGAACTTTCATAGAAAAATTACTCCAGACACAGATGTTGACCGACTCCACACGATTCACAAAACAAACATTAAAATTCCTAAATATTTTAAATTTTTGTTACTGTTAATTACTACAGAAGAGTCGGAAGACTTTTTGCACGGTAGTAAATGAATAATACTGGATAAAAAAAATACAGAAATCCTGCCCGACACACTCCTACGCGGCGAGCTGGTAGCGTCATCCGTTGCCAGATGCAGCACAAAGCAGCAGAACTGGCTTCGAGGGCAATGGTTGTGCTCCTCGCTATGGAACGATGCGTCTGAGATGATTTACTGAGGGACAAGTAGAAACAAAAGCGCTTTGATCAGGAGATCATCACTGAGAATAGACTTAGTTACTCCTCCGCAGAGAAATAAGCTACAAAAAAGGCATCAGGGTCTAGCTCAATTTGTTCCTCTTCACGATGGAAACCTAGGTCAACCACGTTTGCACGAAATTGTGAGAGTGGCCCCATGCAAATTCATCTCAGAGTGCTTGACAGAGGCATTTTTGAGACCTTCCTACGGATGAGCAGCGTTGGTGCAAACCCCAGGTAACACCAGCAAGCGCTGCAGGACATCCGGGACATCCTAACCAGCACAATCCAGTGATCCTAACCCAACACACTGATGGGCAAAAACCCCTTCCTCCCAACTTCTACCCCCGTTGAATAATTACGACTCAGTTGGAGACTCAACTGGAACGTTGACTTCAAGAACGGCCCGAGGCAAAAATACGCAGCTGGCAAACCCCCTCCTATTTTAAGCGAAGCCATTCTCTAGGCAGCGTGCTCATTTGCCGGTTGCAGCGGAAAGGACGGCACACGCGTTATTGATTCAGGACGTTGACCCTCGGCGAAGCTCTGACGGCTAACAGATGGCGGCTCGCCTTAATTCCTTATTTCTAAGGGCTTTTATCCATCCTCCTGGGAACGCCGCTGCTCCTTCTCTTTGTCTTTTCGTAGAAGAGCTCTTATCTCCGAACGTCTTTTTATAGATGTCAGAGGGACCTTTGCCCCAGTTGAGTTTGGATCTTCTTGAAATGTGTAATGCTACATGTTTTAGGAGGCTCAGCATACCAAAAACTTTTAAAACGCCTCTGAAGCCGTAACCGGTACACCTCTCTTTCTCCAGGAGACGCTGAATTAAAGAGAAGAATGATTTAATCTCTGAGTTTACGCCGCTGTTGACTTTTCTCCTCCCCTCAGTAAAACCCGTACATCTTGGGAGTGGAAAATTGGCTATGCACAGTAAGCCTCCGCAGCTTTTTTTTTTTTTTTTTTTTTCTTTTTTTTTTTTTTTTGTGCCGAAAATAGAATGCAGCTGAAAGCAAATTAAATGTTGAGGATTTTCAAGCGGCTTGGATTGTATTGGAGAAATAATCAAATAAGCTCGACAGATTCGAAATGAGGTTTAAAAATTCAATTGTTTAAGAAAATATGATCTTGGGAATATTACAGACAGGCAAGCAATATAATGGGTGACAAAAACCTCAAACCAAACCAAAAAAAAACCACGCTGGGAAGACAGTTTCAATGCGACTCCATTCAGCTGCTGTCAAACAATCCGTGCTTATCGCGTCCTCTTCATTCGCTCGATGAAAGCCCATCCAGGGGCTCCAACCCTAAAACTAGCTCCCAGGTTCTTGATTAGAAGACAGCTCTGTTAAGACCGGGTGCAAGCCTATGCCCAGGCTCATCCCAAAATCCCTGTTGGGAGCATGGTGCCCAACCCACAAAACCCTCCAACTGGAGCATCTTGGGTTGGGATGAGCACCAGTGTGAGCATGGATCCAGCCACATGGACGTACCGCGACCCACAACAAAGTGGTCTGGAGAAGGGGGGAAACTTTTTGGCAAGCAGTAGGCAGCAAGATCGACCGGCTGTAGGTTGTGCAACGGCTGCTCTCGTGCCGGAGGGGAAACTCTTGGGAAATTCTGTGTGTGGTCCAACACACGCTGGATCTGTCCTTCCTTGAATGGCAACAGATGTTTAGCTTCGCTCAGTGCAGCATGTCCTATTTTCCCATTATTTTTTTCTGCTGCGACATGAAAGCTTCACTAACTTCTACCAATTTGTTTAATTAATTGCTAATCAACAGATTACAAAAGATCAGCGCGTGACACAGATGCCTCTGTATCCCAAGACGGAATCTCCGAGGCACACTGCTACACCAGCCCCTCTGAGCTGACAGGGGACTGAGAACATTCGCACTCGAGGATTGTCTGCCCGTGGCTGAACCTCCAAACCTTCTCCACTTGTCATGTTTCAAGAGCGATAAAGACAAACACGTGAGCGTTTGGGAAGTTTTAGTGGGTACTCTCGGAACCAACACGGTTGATATTTCGACAGAGAAGTAGCCTGGCTATGAGCACAGCCTGTCCTCACAAAATAGTGAATTTAGCATCCCATCAAAAATTATTTTTAAATATCATTTACGCCAGTCAGCTTTCTTTTTTCATAGAAGGAAGGTTGTCATGAGACGATTACGGCTCTGGCTGACAAAGGCAAATGCGGTTATTTACTGTACGTTGATTTATTCGAGGCCACTCGATTGAAAATGCCATTATATATGTTTAGAAGGAAATACTTCAGATTAAAATCTGACTCACTGACAGATATCAAGATACAGTTAAAAAAAGTGAGCAACGGCCGTTGAAAGCACTTCCCATAAATCCACCTCTAGTTGACTGTCATTTCTGTTTTATTGACGATCATTCCTCAAGCTTGCAGATGAGGCAATTTACTCCTCTCAGGTGATTAACGCCTAACAAAATGCCCTTTAATAGCCCAAGTATTCAATAACTCATTTTTGGAACGGGCATGCAGATCACAGATGCAGCATCCGAGCCAGCATGCAAGCATTGACTTAAAACAAGGTAGCCAGGTCCTCGCCGATAACCTCCTCCAAAAAAAGCTCCGTTAACACTCACTGAAATAACGGATTTATCATTCCGTACGGATTCAGAGTAATTTTTACCTACATGAGAGGAAGATCAGATGGTGAAGACCATCTTACAGGTGATGGAAGGCAAGGTCCAGTGAAACTAGAAATCAGATAAACTGAGATGTTAATCTCATTTTCCAGTTTCTAGCAATAAGGCGAGTACTAGAAGAGCATTATCCAGGACAGAATCATCTTGATTTTTTAGTAACATCTTTTATCTTTTCACCCTGGCGCAAAGCACTGAAAATCTTGCGTACGTGGCTGTGTGTGTTCACGCACATGCATCGTCCAATTCGCTCCGAAAGTCATCTTCAAAGTTCTGTGTATCTAGCAGTTTGGATTTTCCAGTTAAGATCAGTATCTTATCAATTCATAGCGTTCTTCGGCCCGCTGGTCCTCCTTCACCTCCTCGTGAGAAGCTTGACGGAATACTAATTCACCGCAGGTCAGCTGTAATTCTCTGAATTATTCAGAAGTTAAGGATTTTTACTTTCCCTCTGAGGACACTTTAACCTAAGCCTGATTTGCCTTCATCTATGCTTCGATTCCACAGCAGAATTCCCGCAAGCGTGTTCTGTGAGACCCTTTTCGCTGTACGTAACGCCCGTTCTGTTTTCCCTACGCTTTAAAAGACGTCTTTCTAACGGCGTTGTGCGCTGCTGGGGCACGCGGTGAGTTCGCCTTCATTGAGCTATAGAAACTCTTTTCATCTTCTTCCAGAAATAATTATGCTGGTTCTTCAGTGTCTATATGAAGTTTAAATTATCTTTCCTAATATGCATTACCTTGACAGGCTGGGAGAGCTGGGGCTGTTCAGCCTGGAGAAGAGGAGGCTCCGGGGAGAGCTGAGAGCGGCTCCCAGTGCCCAAAGGGGGCTGCAGGGAAGGTGGGGAGAGACTCTGCAGCAGGGCCTGGGGTGACAGGACGAGGGGTGATGGTTTCAAAATAGACCGAGGTAGATTCAGACTGGACATGAGGAAGAAATTTTTTATGCTGAGGGTGGTGGAGCCCTGTCCCAGGTTGCCCAGGGAGGCGGTGGATGCCCCATCCCTGGAAACATTCCAGGCCAGGTTGGCCGGGGCTGTGAGCAACCTGATGTGGTTGGAGATGTCCCTGCTCCTGGCAGGGGGTTGGACTGGGTGGGCTTTGAAGGTCCCTTCGCACCCAAACCATTCCGTGATCCTACGATTACATTATTTGAAGTCACAAGTAATACGCTACTCAATTCCCAGAGTTTTAAGTGGCTCTGGTGATTGCTGTCCTCCTCGGTTCTCC
>WHYT01014797.1:5079-17873 GCA_009806455.1 Tetrax tetrax | reverse complement strand
GACTCCTTTAGCTTAAACGATCTTCGTTTATCGATTTAACCAACACAAAGAAACTATTTGCCCTCTCCCCACGAAATGGGTCGGTAGTTCTTGACCTGCTTCTCTTCTGCAGGGAAACACTGATAGCGCAGTGAGAACGGAGAACGCCCTCACTTCCCTTTGGGAATCCTTCTTTATTTTTCCTTTTTGGTAGTTCTTCCTCTTGAAATTGTCGATGCTGTTCCTCTGCAAGGCGTGGTGGAGCTGGGTGCTTGGAGACGCAGCAGTCAATGGGGTCATCGTGCCCTTAAGTGCATGCTGCGTTGCCTCTTGGGAGGGCAGAGAGCCTTGGTACCAGGATGGGGCCTCACTGAGATCTGTAGAAATCATGGGAGGACGGTGGCTTTAGCAGGACTGGCCTTCACGCATCTTGCCCAGGGAGGCGGTGGATGCCCCATCCCTGGAAACATTCCAGGCCAGGTTGGCCGGGGCTGTGAGCAACCTGATGTGGTTGGAGATGTCCCTGCTCCTGGCAGGGGGGTTGGACTGGGTGGGCTTTAAAGGTCCCTTCGCACCCAAACCATTCCGTGATCCTACGATTACATTATTTGAAGTCACAAGTAATACGCTACTCAATTCCCAGAGTTTTAAGTGGCTCTGGTGATTGCTGTCCTCCTCGGTTCTCCGTAATCTACGAGTTGTATTTATTGGCAAGTCACTTGTGGGATATTTCCAGAGATGGTATATAATTGAATTGAAAACGCATTCCTGATGCTCATAAAAGCAATAAAAATGTCACCTTCTGCCTGCACATTAAAAATTCATCCCATACAAGTAGAGGACAAACGCATAAAACAATCATTATGATGTGCAAATGTACTAGATCCAGGAAACCGAGACCGGTCTCTCACCGGACATAAAAACATTTATTAGATCTGCGCCCAAATGGCAGTATTTATTGAACTTTGCTAAAGCCGCTGAAGAAAAAATGCTCCCATTAGTAACTTGACTCGAGGCCGCTTTCGCGTGCTTCAAGAATGTCATTTGTACCGTTATTAACAGGAATGTGGCTCTCGTGTGTGAAATCAGAATTAGTTCTCTGAAATAAAAGCCCCAAAATACACCGTTGCGTGTTAGGTGATCCTACCCAGACAGGCAAATTCTTCTGCGACTACTTTTCCGATGAACAAACACGCCCAAGAGGAGACTGTTAGCATTTTAAACCCATTCCCGCTCAGGACAGAACTTCAACTCCTATTTAAGGTTCAGGAACTCATCCCCGGGTTTGCTGTGGGCAGATGTCTCCGTGCTGCTGTCACTTGTCCCTTCTCTTCTGAAATGCTGCCCTTATGCACTTTCTCGGTTCCTATCTCTCCATTTTGATTTTTTTTTTTTTTTCCGCATCTGATTTTGTATTAAAATCACCAAAAGATTCAAGCCAGCCTGCCCTCATGGAAATAACATTCCTTAAATCCAACTGTTCTTCTTGACCTGAGCATTCGTCTCAAGCCAGTGGTATCACAATGCTTTCCCCCCCCACCCCTCCTTTCATTTTTATCTCCGCTAAATAAGCGGGAAGCCTTTCAGGGCAGTCTGCTCAACTCTTGTTTTTCCATCTCTTCAGCACAAAGTAACATTAACAGCTAATTAAGCACATCGTGACTCATTAACTCCACTCAAGATTCCTGGGAGACTTCTTAAAATTGGCTCTAGAAGCAGAAATTAAAATCCACCTTTTGCTTACACGGATTGTTTTTCGTAAGCATGAAATATTACGCACAACCTCCTTTTCCCACGTCAGACCTGCTCGATTTTGGTTCTTCACACTCTAGCAGAAGGCAGGTTCACACCCCCGGCCTGACATTGCTCTGCACTTTCATCTACTCAGTCTGAGTAATTTTTTTTTTTCTGATCAAAACCTACAGTAGTAGATTTATCTTTTCCGTATCCGCATCAAGAGGCATCTGGTACCACCTAAAGAGAGGGAAAAACCCTCAGAGCAGGAACCTTCTCCACAGATCGTCAAAGTACACGCAACAAAGAAAAGCTGTACTTTCAAAACCAGAACCAAACCATCGTTTTAATTAAAACTCATCAACAATTGCTCAGCAAAGCCAAGAATGCTTGCTCCAGCAAAACCAGTATTTAATAAAACGCAGACACGCACTTTTGGCCGTTCAAGAAGTATCCTTACGTGCTACCGCAGTTTGCCGTATGGTTTTCCTTGGAAGATCTCAGGAAAATACACCATGGAAACACCGAGTGTGTCAAGAAGACTGTTCTCAGCCTTTCATGGGGTAATTGCTGTCTGGCATGGAAAAATGCCTTAACTGTCCAGCCAAAAAACCATCTCATGGCAGCAAGAGTCTCCTGAGACCAAGGTCAAGCACTGGTGAACATCTTCTGGAGAATCTCCTTGCTTGGAGTCTCTTCACTGGCATAGAATGGGCCACCCCAAATATCCGACACCACCACGGTTAGGACATTATCCTGAGGAGCATGTTTAGCCCGAGAACGAGAAAAGATCTCGATCTATCAGATGCAAGCCAGTGGGTTTTGGCTCAAAGCACACTGAAGAAAGAGCAGGGCTCAGTCTCTCTCTGGTTTGGTGAAAACTCCTACGCTCACCCTTAGGTTCACTCCAGTTGGAAGCTCCCAAGTAGGACTCAGATTCTTTGGGGTTTTTTTTTTGTATCAACACAAATGCAACACTTTCAGGTCAATGAAGGGGAAAATGTGGTTCATCAAAAGCCTTTCCTTTTTTCTGGTCAGCTCATGAACCAAAACCCCTCTACCCCAGGCACGATCAACCTTCCACACGTAAGTAACACGAGCAAAGTCACCAGAAAATTGGCTCGCATCGCTAAGAGAATACTTTCACGTATCCTGCGACACGAAGGGAGCCATCGTGAACCAGGGACGAGGAAGACAAAACAATCAATTTACCAAACTATCATCTGAGGGAATTCAGCGATCAAATAACTTCATTTTCCTTGGCAGGATTTCACACTGAACAAAAGCTTCTGACCGAGATCTACTGTCGCAAACGCCCACGGCTACCTTCCGTAACAATTCACGTTCTGCTAATTATCCTTGCCTATCTTTACATCAATACTTCCTACATCTTCACAGTTCAGCTTGTTAAACCGTTCCGAAGGGAAACCACCATTTGCATGTCTAAGGCAGATTGCCAAGTCTCGAGACAATTCCAAATAATAAAGGAGATGATACACATCTAAACAGCTACTTCTAATCACGTTAAAGGCTTTGTACTTAATCTTTCTTGTACTTTGCTAATACAAAACACAACAATTACCAGGTAAAAAATGCGTTCTCAGCGAGATAATGAAGGTGTGCTTGGAGAGCGGCACAGGCAGGGCCGTGGCTAACCTTCCAGCACACCACAAGAAAGGCACCAATCGACCCCGTTCCATGTGTTTTCCTGTTGGAAAAGCATCTTCCCATCTGAAGGCGCAAACAATCCTGTTCTCACACTATCACGACGCGCTGCCCGCGTAACAACGGACCACTTGCCAAATTAGCTATTGACGAGCTAGCTATTGCACTAGCGTGCAAGAAAAATAAGTATAATATTACAAAATAGAGGATATAAAAGTGGATAAGCACGAACGGCTCGGATTAGCGCAACACATTTACGCATCCTTCGCCTTGAACATCTTACAGAGATACAATCTAGACACACGAAGGATCTCTTTGCCGCAGGAATCACGCTTATCGCATGCATATACCGCAATATTAGCACAATATTTCACTCACACCTCTAACTGCACCCAAATAGCAAACCGGCAGCTTTTTCTACGCCGTGGCTGCGTCTCCAACGCAGCGTCTCTAGCAGAAGCTACAGCATCTTTTTGTAATGTCAAGGCCAAAATTAGACGCGCTACTCCTTGCCAAAGAGTATCAAAGGGTGGCCTCACGGCACCCTTCCAAGCAGACAACCCAGCAGAGGGCGGGAGTTTAACGAGCTATTCGTTTGGAAGCGTTCCCGGCTCTTTACTTAATTTGGCCTTTCAACTCTAACACAGTTTGGAGTACAAGATGTGCTCCTGAATTATGTGTTCCGACAAGACAAATTCCGAGACCCTGTCCCCATTTTTCATGTCAAAACGGTTTGTTTCATATTCAGCAACGTGGTTTATTTCCAGTCAGCAACCGTTTCATCCTGATTACTAACGACGATTAAAATCGCCCCTTCAGAAGGATGGAGACCAATCCATGTGTTTTAGAGAATCCCAGAAGGGTTTGGGTGCGAAGGGACCTTTAAAGCCCACCCAGTCCAACCCCCCTGCCAGGAGCAGGGACATCTCCAACCGGATCAGGTTGCTCAGAGCCCCGGCCAACCTGGCCTGGAATGTTTCCAGGGATGGGGCACCCACCGCCTCTCTGGGCAACCTGGGACAGTGCTCCACCACCCTCAGGGGAAAACATTTCTTCCTTATATCCAGTCTGAACCTCCCTCCCTCTATTTTGAAACCATCACCCCTCGTCCTGTCCCACCAGGCCCTGCTGAAGAGTCTCTCCCCACCTTCCCTGCAGCCCCCTTTGGGCACTGGGAGCCGCTCTCAGCTCTCCCCGGAGCCTCCTCTTCTCCAGGCTGAACAGCCCCAGCTCTCCCAGCCTGGCCTCACAGCAGAGCTGCTCCAGCCCTCTCAGCATCTGTGTGGCCTCCTCTGGACCCTCTCCAACAGCTCCCCGGCCTTCTGATGTTGGGGGCTCCAGAGCTGGACGCAGTGCTGCAGGTGGGGTCTCACCAGGGCAGAGCAGAGGGGCAGAATCCCCTCCCTGGACCTGCTGCCCGCGCTCCTCTTGATGCAGCCCAGGATGTGGTTGGCTTTCTGGGCTGCAAGGGCGCATTGCCGGCTCATGGTGAGCTTCTTGTCCACCATCACTCCCACATGCTTTATGCTCCCGTACGCATGGTTCCAATTTGCAGAGGAAGTAATAATTCATTTTCTTTCAAAGCTTCTAAGAGCCAGCAATTTCTGCTTGAGCAAACCTAGCCTTTGACACGTATTAATCCCCAAAGGACTTCCAATCAGCACAACATGATTATGTGATCTTTATTCAAACGAGTACATCTGAAGGGGCTTGTGTTTATGAAGAGTTAACTGAAGTGACAGCTAATCAGACTCTTGAAGAAATCTTTGTTCTTGTTGAAATACATTTTTTTTGCAAAGGTTTACTAAATGGCCCAGAAGAAAAAAAAAAAAAAAAGATTTCAGGACAAGTGGCACATCAATTTCCATTTTTCTATCAGTCGGTTTCTCATCCACAGCTGGGTTAGCTGGGCAATGCGATAACTGCCAGCCATCCACAAGGAATGATGAAATGAAGGCTAAAGCCTTCGATGTGCAAGAGGGCTTACAAAACCGTATGTGGGTTTTAATTCAAAAGTAGCAGACAGCCTTTTCTAGTAGAGAGAAAAAACACCACTTCATCATCTGTCTAAATGTATTTGAGTAACAGTTGTCACAATGCCTCCACTTGTGACTCTGTATTGGATCTTTCCAGAGCCCCCAACATCAGAAGGCCGTGGAGCTGTTGGAGAGGGTCCAGAGGAGGCCAGAAGATGCTGAGAGGGCTGGAGCAGCTCTGCTGTGAGGCCAGGCTGGGAGAGCTGGGGCTGTTCAGCCTGGAGAAGAGGAGGCTGCGGGGAGAGCTGAGAGCGGCTCCCAGTGCCCAAAGGGGGCTGCAGGGAAGGTGGGGAGAGACTCTTCAGCAGGGCCTGTTCTGATAGGACGAGGGGTGATGGTTTCAAAATAGAGGGAGGCAGATTCAGACTGGATATTAGGAAAAAGTGTTTTACCCTGAGGGTGGTGGAACCCTGTCCCAGGTTGCCCAGAGAGGTGGTGGATGCCCCATCCCATCCAGTTTACAGCTTTGTGCAAAACGTTGGGTCTTTGCACCGCAAAACCACCTACTAAATACCAAACAGCTTCACAGCGAGTTGGAACATCAATGAGTCCTTCATAAAACCGTGGACGCCTAGTTACCGTACTGTTAACTACTTACTGACGCTGTATCTCCTGCCCGAACGTTTCAACCCAAGTCTCACTGCCATCAGAAGTCTTCTATCTCCACTCAAACCTGAGGAAGGACTTTGAGGGTTTGGGAACAGCGGAAGCATGGCCACGAATTCACAGACCAGCTACAAGGGACACAGTCTGAGACAGAGTCATCAAACACGAAATATTTACTATTTTCCCTCCAAGGTCTGAAACTTTACTCATGTTTTCATTTCCTTCACAGATCTCAACTTTCCTGGTTGTGTCTGGATGCTTAGGACTCACCGCTGCCGCAGAATCTCTTCGTGGCAACTTGAATTTGTCAAAGCAACGTAACAAGTCTGATATTAAAATTACTCCATGTTTCACTCAGACAAAGCACGTGGAAGTTGAACACCAAGGACTTCCCTGTACCTTCATCAAAGCCTCTCGGGAAGTTCTGGAGTAAAAGGAAATTTCAGCCCAGAGCAGCTAACTACAGACTTTGAAGCCTCAGACGGCTTCCTTGCACACACTGCTGTGGTTTTAGGACTTTTATCATGTCTGTTCAGTTCTAGAGAGGATAAATAAAAGGATAAAACTCAAGTCTATGTAAGCTCTTTTGCCACTTTGACCTCCCCAAGTGCTTCTGTTAGACTTCTATGTTTCCTATTTTGTCATGTAGTTTCAACGTTGGAGCTGGATCTCTGAATAGGAAAAAAACCACCCAACAACCCTCGCTGTCCTGAAGTCAGGATGGCTACAAACAGCTACGGCTCGCCATCCCCACCCACCTGCCCCTGGTACCACCACGGCCGGGAGGAGAAAACCCTCAAAAACCCTTCGGCTGACAGCTCGTGCGTGGGCAAACCACAACCCCTCAGTGAGCAGAAACAGAGAAAAGAGCCTAAATCTGATCTCGCGCTACACGCAGGCCATCAGGAAGGTAACCGCCGGTTTATTGTCGTTTCGATGTCCGTCAGGTCCGTTTAAGACCCAGCAATGAAACCAACGCAAAGAAAAAAGCACTTGGGCTCAAGATAGCCATCTCCACTGGTGATCAAGCAGTTGCCATGGAAATGAAGCTGATCCTGCCTGACCTATTTTTCCTGTACGTGGTGGTCAGCACGTGAAGTATTACTTCTTGCGTGAAATATCTAAACGTGAAATAAAGCGATCAGGTTTTGAGACATATACATTGAAAAATGAAGACTGCTAGTTGAGGCAAAACCAGTATACACCATGAGTCTACCAGAGAGCGAAACAAAGGTGATGGGTACAATTCTTGTTAAGAAAGTTAATTCTTTTATTTAAGAGGTCTACCCAACACTAGCTGAGCAACCAGCGTACCCGTGTGGGTCTTCTGCCACCACTCTCCTCGGAGGCTGGGCATGGCGATAGGGTAGGCTCTTCCCCTCAACTTGATCCAGCTACTGCTCTAAGCTAGTTCATGGCTGTCCACTTGCTGCCAGACTGCATTTCATTTCACTCTTTCTAGCGCCAGTTGTCCAACCGCGATGCCAAAACACTAAGAGGTGCCAACAAATCCAAAACTGGCCCATGAGATTCCCCCTGAGATCTTTCCATAACAGTATCCCCAGACAAACATACGCTTCAAGATGTCCTACTCTGGAGGACAGAGATCCTCCCCACCTCTGTTCTGACCTGCACCATCTTTCCAGGAAAGGTATTTCCTCTCATCTCCAGCCCAAACATCCCAAATCTCAACTCATGGCCATTGCTCCTTGTTTCATCACTTGCCAGTATCAAGAAGAGTTTGACTCCATACCTTTTTGCAACTGCTCCTGCAGTAGTGGGAGACTGCTCTGAAAAGTCTTCAGAGGCGTGGACCTCCCACCCAGGTCCCCTCCAGTCCCCAGCCTCTGCCGACGCACAAAGTGATTCCACTCCAGGAACAAAACCTCTACCCTGTGCTCCATGTTGAGTTTCCTGAGGTCAACTTTCACCCAACAGACAAATTTCTCAAGGTCTCTTTCAAATGAAGGTCCACTCTTCGGCTTGGCATCAACAGCCCCTTCCCCCCAATTTATCCCTGGATGCACATTTGCTGAAGACGACTCTGTCCCACCACCCAGGCTGTCAATGAAGACGTGGATTACCTGCCCCGGTATTAAGCCCTACCACACTCTGCTTGTCACTGGCACCACCTAAACATCAAAGCCGTTAATTACCTCTTTCCAAGCCCGACAGTCCTGCCAACTTTCAACCCATCGAACCGCCCGTGCGTCCAGCCCATTCGTCCTCGGCTTCCAAACGACAACGCCGCAGGCAACGGTGTCAAAAGCCTTTCTAAACCCAAAACCAGATGACACCCACTGCTCTCCGCTCATCCTCGTAGTCATTTCATTATGCAAGGAATCCATCACCGAGAGAGCAGAAATTTCTCATTATTTCTGAAGGATTCCGTCAACAAATTATTCAGCCCTCAAGCTGCATCTTTCATCAAATAAATGCTTTGCCAAAACGTTTTGCTTGGCATCGCGGATTTGCAGGCAATCTCCGATTTTTCATTAGGATCAAAAGACAGTTTGGATACACAGTTTTCAAACACGAAGCCTAAGATATCCTTCCAGCAATTCGGCTGCACTCAAACTTCCACATCAGCTGTGGAACATAACGCACCACTTCTACGGCTTTCTCTCCCTAACACTGCACATATTTCAATTTGCACGCAGATAAGCGTGGTTTCCTCGCAGCCCATTAGTAATTCTCTACAAATTTTGTTTTTTTTTTCTGAAGACCTCAGCTGGTTTTCCAGTTACCAACTCAAGGTTTTGCAAGGGAAGAAGTACCGGCAAACACGCTTCTGACTGACCCCGGCCAGACCCAACGCTTGCACACGAGCGCTGGCAAGAGCGTTTCTCTGCCGTGGGCTTTCACGGTGAATAAAACATTATCGGGGAAAAACACTGGGATTCGTTTAACACCGCTGCCTGTTTAACAATCACTTTGGACCAGCAATTCCTGGAAGCCACGTTGCGTACAGAGTAACTAAGGAAGAACACCTAGGGTAGTACCTACGGCCCAGTTTTCGGTATCTATCGGTTTAGGGTGCAGGTTGATACACCCTTCAGTTCCATGCAAGCATCTCCAAAGCCACCTCATTTGGGCAAAAAAAAAAAAAAACAAAAAAACCACCCCCAAACAATCAGCATCATCAAAGTACTCATCTTTGTTTGCAGATGAAGGTGCTTAATCAACTGTAATTGAGAACCCGTTAATGATTTGGAACAGGTTGCCCAGAGAGGCGGTGGATGCCCCATCCCTGGAAACATTCCAGGCCAGGTTGGCCGGGGCTCTGAGCAACCTGATCTGGTTGGAGATGTCCCTGCTCCTGGCAGGGGGTTGGACTGGGTGGCCTTTGAAGGTCCCTTCCCACCCAAACCCTTCTGTGATTCTATGATTTAAAGCACGTAAAAATATTATTTACTCCCAAATCTGCTAAGAAGCTGAGGGCTTCATATTGGTTCAACACCTAAGAATTACCCGTGTCATATCACCAGGCTTACTGCTATCCCAGCTCAACCTCTGGCCGCGTCCCTTCCTTTTTTTACGAGCTTTTTATTAGACTTTTCCCTGCAAAGGCTCCTATCAACCGTGACCGCACTACTCTTGTCTTCTCTAGATTAGACTAGAGGTACTGAGCTCCTTGCGTCCCTCAGGCATCTTTTCCAACCCCGTGCTCACTCCCACGTCAACTCTGTGTGACGTACCCACCCGAGTCCCTTCTGAACTACGCCTGATGTTCTGCACCGAGCTGCGAAGAGTTCTTGGCCGCTGCAGAAAACACAAACATCTAAGCTGTTTCTCAGCCTGCTTTGCTCAGGACCTCAGAAAGCTGTTGAATCACGACAGCAACTAACAGCGAGGCGGCCTGGTTTTGACCTGACACAAACCTAACGACGTGAGTTTTCCTTCTCCAAATCCTTCTCAGGGCGTCGGATGTAACCGTCCCTGATGGCTCTGAAGCACCGCTGAGACAACCCAAGACCAGGTTCTGGCTCCGTTCTTCTCAGTACAATCCACACTAAGGCTGGGTTTACCAGGAATTACGTCTGCTGATTGGTCTGTACCTCAGCTCAGACTCTACAGGTGTGGAAAAGTTCAACGTGATTCTCATCACGGGAAGAAACGCTAACTGATGACAAATAAAAAAGACCGCATTCACCCTCTCTTCCAACTTAGATGGCAGTGTTGCCGACTCAGCTGAATTCTTGTGTTGTTTTGGGGTTTCACCCCACAACAGTGACTCTTTACCTACGATCTTTCCTTCTTTCTTTCTACGCAAGGTTACAAAGCTTCACCGCTACTACCTTTTAGCGATGAAGGAACTGTCCTTTCCTTCTACGCAAATAAGCTTGACGAGCCCAAATGGCTACGCATGGATCTCCAGAACAGATTTTACCTGGACAATGTTGACTCGGAACCAATGCAAGAGAACAACCTAAAAGGAGAAGGCAGCGATTTAAACCAAAATAAGACCTTTGGCCTGTTGAGATCATGAGTGCATCTTTGAAGGTGTTTTTCCGTACTGATAAGAGTCACTAGGGGAGGAAAAAGGGCATACGTGGCTTTGTTCTCCTTTGAAATGTAAAGATGTTATCTTGTGCAGCGCAGTAATGCTGCCGGCAAATTAGATTTCACCTCACCGAGAAAACTCTGAGTTGACTGAAAAAAAAAAAAAAGAGCAAAGAAAGTCAAATGCTTCAAAATCTTCACCATCCGTAGACATCTTATTACCTCTCCCATCTGTGGCCTCCACCAAACAGCCCGCCGTTTCCATTTCTGCACCCCCCGTCCCTGCCAGCAGCTGTTTCCCGCTAGACGTATCCATTCATCATTTCTGCAAAGCCCTGACCTGCCCCACGGGTGGACGTTGGGTGCAAAGTCACCGTCTGTCACCTGCCTTGGGTAAAGACTCGCTTTGGTGTGCAAAAAAACAGTCTGTGCAAAGAGGGTAGGTTTAGACCAGACATAAGAAATTTTTTACGCTGAGGGTGGTGGAGCCCTGTTCCAGGTTGCCCAGAGAGGTGGTGGATGCCCCATCCCTGGAAACATTCCAGGCCAGGTTGGCCGGGGCTCTGAGCAACCTGATCTGGTTGGAGATGTCCCTGCTCCTGGCAGGGGGTTGGACTGGGTGGGCTTTGAAGGTCCCTCCCAACCCAAACCAGTCTGTGATTCTAAGATCCCATGACGCTAAAATGAGATAAAGACCTATTCCAATTTGTGTTAATCCAAATTGCAAATACACCGGACACCAAGACCAATGATATCTTCAAGGTGGTCCAGGCTCTCCTGTCCTCAGTCGCCTTAATGCACTTAAGATGATTGCGGCTGCCTTGATTGAAATGCTTCCATGTAAAAAAAAAAAAAAAAAAAAATTAAAAAAACCCCAATTATTCCTCCTCCTTCCTCATGCTCCAAATCAACAGGAACATGAGACTTCCACCTTCACTTCTGCTCTCTTTTCCTTGCGGCACATTGCCTCCAATACACATTTTCCTTAGATTAAAACACACTTGGTCAATATTAAACTTCCATTTCTTCCAAAATATCTACCCCAGCCCCTTCCTGCGCATTAACAGCGTTCACAATGTATTACGGAGGCTGGATTGTGGCTTCTAAATTAATTCATTACAAAAAGTATTGAAAAAAAAAAATCGTAACCTGGCTTTCTCTCCACCGAAAGATGAGAAAGACTATTTTTCTTGTAAAAGGGCACAAGAAAATTGACAGTTTGATACCGTGGCACATCGTTTCAGTTCTGCTTCAGCGCCTGCCTGGGCACCGTGGCGTGGCGAAAGCACCTCCTCGCGCTCGGCCGCTTGCAAACAGACCCTCCCTTCCAGACAGCCTCAAGCGTCCCCAGCATGGACAGAATTTTAAGCGATGCGGTAAAAACCAAACAGGCCAGCCAGACAAGATTTTGTGCTATTTTCAAAGCCAAAACACGGCTTTTTAATTTTTTTTTTCCACGCCGGGCTCCTGAAATACCATAAAACCCTTACCACAGGCTGTCTTCACGCTTTACGCGTGAGCCTGGGAGGTGGAAGGACCTCCTGAGGGCACACTGGGTACCTTCACCGTCAGCCTCACACGCAGCTTCTCCCATAAATCCACCCCTGGATCCTTCCCGCACCTGCCCATGGAAATACAACAGTCTCTTCCTTCTTTCCACCTCTGGGCCAGCCCTTCCTGACATCTTAGTGACTCTCCCGTTCGCGTTCTGGAGGCTGCTGCCATCCTCCCCCGTTGCGTGGGCTCTTGGCCTTCAGAGTCTTGGGCTGCACACCAGCCCAGTGGGGACGGTCCTCTCCATTCTGGCCTTGAGTGACATCCTGGGATGAAAAGGCCATCGATCTAGACGGATTCCTGGTTTGAACCAGGGTATCTGTTCTTACATTTAGCTTTGCGTTAGCAATGGATGCCTTCATTTTGCTATACAAAAGTAATTTCTCTTTCCCTCTTTCTCTGCTACCCTCTTTCCTTTGTCTACGTTCCAGTGCTCCACAAAAGTTGCCTTCTTTAAGCCAAAGCTCCTTCTGCAGATTTAGTCAGCTGAATCAATCCTAACATACGTACTCCACCAACCTTCCGCTGCTCTCCAACTCTCTTTTTTTCCAAAGTCTCTCCTCCCTTTGCCTCACTCTCTCCATATCCAGTAGAATTTCACCTGAAGATGCACTTTGGGAAACATTTCATGCGAAACTGCACAAAATCTTTCAAAGACACGGCCATTTAACAAAGCTTCACACATTTTTGTATTTGTTTTTCCCTCCCTGGCACGCG
>WHYT01014796.1:295916-336525 GCA_009806455.1 Tetrax tetrax | reverse complement strand
GGAGTTTGAGGGGGTGTGGGGCAGTGAGGGGATTGCCAGGGTTTGGGGCTGTGGGCAGTGGGGTGCTGCCAGAGCAGGGAGGGTGCATGAGGTAATGGGGGGCAGTTAAGTGGGGCCATGAGGCAGTGGAGGGTCATCGAGGGGCTATGGGGTGGGAGGAACTGCTGTGGACTGGGGGTGTTGTCAGGTTTGGGGGGGACATGGGGCAGAAGGGGGCTGCCAGGGCTTGGAGGGCACAGGGCAGTGAAAATGGGGCTGCTCGGCCTGGGGCGAGCAGGGGGACAGGGAGAGGCTGGAAGGGAGCTGTGAGCACCTGGATTTTAGTTTTGGGGTGAAGGGGCTCCTTCACGGGGAGTGCTTGCAGGGTTTCCCTGACGAAGGTGGGAGGACTCAGGTGCCTCTTTTCTCTTGTTTAGAAAGCGGTGTTTAGAAACTCTTTCCTTTTCCGAGCTATGCCCCCAGAGGCACTCGGAGGTTCAGTAGGTTATTCTGTTCAAAATAATATGAGAACTGAGGAATTCTGGATAACCACCAGCCTTCAGTACCGCTCTTTGCTTAAACTGTTGTCTCTTTGCCTTTTGTCACCATTTGTGTGGTATAGTGGCAGCGGACCTGGGGTGGGGGATGCTTCCTTGGTGGCAAAGACCCCAATTACTTTGTTAGTGAGGAGCTCTGCGCTGCTTCTGCTCAAAATCTGGGGTGTATGGCAAAGTGAAAGCTGTGCAAGTCCTTCCTTTGCCACAGAAGGCAAAAGGAATTCAGAAAATAAAAGTACTCAAGTGTTCTTCAGAACAGTTTGTTCCTGTAAACCGGTCAAGGTGTTTCCTGTGGAGAAAGCGGTGACCTATCATCAAATCGGTTTCTTACCGGTATTTCAGCACATGATTGCAGGTTAATAAATGTAAACTCTCCGGAGTGTGAAGATGCACACAGTCCAGTCTGAGCTTTTACAGATCAGGGACTTGGCAAAACAGCTGAGGATGAATGTGCTCAGTGTTATGACCGGATGATAAATAAGCTGTTGCACTCGATAGCTGCACGTGTTTTCAAACACTGCAAGGGTGGCCAGGCTTGCTTAGATACTGTAGAGGTAAGTATAATATTAAAGCCCAGG
The DNA here is from genome assembly GCA_009806455.1 of Tetrax tetrax. Lineage (NCBI taxonomy): Eukaryota > Metazoa > Chordata > Aves > Otidiformes > Otididae > Tetrax > Tetrax tetrax. The sequence continues at coordinate 335,411 of WHYT01014796.1, read as the reverse complement.
CAGGGACGGTTTAGTTTTATGAGTCTTTGATTAAGATACGTTCAGGGTAATGTTTAATTTGCTGAGACATAAAAAGGTTTTGTTTATGTGCTTTGTTTGAGCTCACTTCCTCCACTCTGACACAGAACGTTATCTTCCGTGGGTAGCACAGGAGGTCTTGGATGTTATTTTAGGAGAACTGTTTCATGGCAGTGTAGGAACCTGTGGCGGTTTTCTGTTCTTCCTAACCCAGTCATGGGGTTGGTAAAGAACTTGCTGGATTCACAAAACGCTTTTTTTAGTTCTCCATTTCATTAGGGTGGTAAATGACAGGTGCATTATAAGTTGGCATTTTTTGTGTGCTTACATTGTAGTGGATTGCGTTTCAAAACTTTGAAGCTCCTGTGTTAAGATAAATGGTCGTAAAGGCAGGTACACAATTACATGAAACAGAGCACTTGCCATTTGTGATCATTTCCACTGCTACCTTGTTTTTCCAGAGTTGAGAAGTAGAACACAAAGCTGTGAGCTTCAGATGTTTCTTGTTTGTTAATTGTTTCTTAGAAATTCCAGACCCTTGCATTTACCTGCTGCCACCTGTCAAATACTGTTACCTCCTTAACACATTTTGTGTTCACAGTGATGGGGAGAGGGATCTTGTATTCATTCTTCGTAAATATAATTGCTTTTGGTAGAACAACTGGGTCTAATGGAACAAAACAATTTCCTTGGGCTATTGTAGTTTTTTAATTCTCTCTGCTTGTGTGAATCCTGGTGCAGTTGCCTGGCTGCAGCACTCTGTGGTTTGCATGTCCCCTCAGCTGGCAGCACTTGAACTTTTAATTAAAAGCTCATTGCCTTGACATTGGTGTTCATGGGTTAATGCTTAATTGCTCAAGTTTTTGCTGAATTGGATTAGTTTTAAAGCCATCATTTAAATATTGTGCTTAATTGTAGCATAGAAAAAGTAGGCTGACTTTCAGTGAGGCTTAGTCTTTCTCATGGGCAGGTACGTGTGATTGGGCTCTTAGGAGTCAAATTAAAATGAGGCCAGATGCAATACTCTGCACTGAGAGCACAAAGCAATAATGTATATGAATTATATTTTGGGGTTGGTGGTCACTAGTGGAGTTGAGTGAAATCTATCTTCTTTTCTCTAGGGCTTCAGTTTTCTCTTTATTGTGGTTGACTTCAGTATGGATTTGTGTTGGGTGTTTTGTTTGTTTTGTTTTTTTTTTTTTTAATTGTGTAATTTTCACTTGTTATGCAACTTTGTACCATAGTTTGTTTATAACAATTCTCAGAGATTGTAAGCTCTTCAGTCAGGCTAGAGCGCGATCTGAGTTGAATCTCCCGTGCTATATATAGCAGGGTTATTAAAACTTGTGCTTTAGACTTTGCACCAGCTTTTGCATGGTGGAAGGGTGTAAGCAGATTTCCACGCAGTCATCTGCTGTGGTGATGGTGTTCTCTCTGCGTGCCTGCCTCTGACTCACCCAGCCCTGCGTTGGAGGCAGGCTGTAGAGCTAGACAAGCTGCTGTCTGACCCAGTGCTGCAGCTTTGTGTCCTCACGTCTAGCTGGGTAAAATGCTGTCCTCACCTAGTATGTGTTGGTTTCACTGTAATGCATGTAGGAAAAACTGTGTTTAATTAGGGTTAGGCTACCTTCCCATCCCTTCTAGGAAGAGTGCATTTTCATATGTCTGTGGGATACCTCAGAGCATCTCTTCGCTGAAACCTTTGACCAGTCCTGAGGGATACAGAGCCTGACCCAAAGAAAAGAGACTAGAAAGTACATTCAACCAAGTACGAGGTGCTTAATAAAACACTTTGCAGACAGAAGGATAATGCGAGATGCAGATAATTGTGTGCGTGCGTCCCTTTTTTGGACACAACTGAGTGAACTGGGAAGGAGGACCCAGTTAGTAGGTAGTAAAAACCGAGGGAGCTCAGTACTTCTCTACAGTCTGAGCTCTGCCTCCAAGCATCGTGTGCCTTTAAATTACCTGAATGTTGCCAGCAGTCTGGCGTGGGCTAAACACTCGAGTATTGATCCGACTTCTCGGGAAGTGTTACGGTCAACGCCGCGGTAAGGTCTGCGCTGCTGCGGCGACACTGCTGATGATCTGCCCGCGCTTTGTGCTCTGCACTTAAATGTATTCATGAGGCGTGAATGTTTCTCCAGCCCACCCAGTCTCCTGCTCCCCAAAGTAATTCCAGTTCTTCGTCTTCGTAGTACCTGTCTGTGTATCCCCATATCAAGCTTGTTTTCCTCGCTTCCCAGGGACGGTCATTACAAGAAGCCAGAAATGACTGCTTTGAACTGCCACCAACTGGCGTTCAGGGAGCACGGAACACTTTGCAGGGACGAATAAGTGTAATCTCTGTTTCACAGGTGGGGAGAATCGCATCACTGCTGAATTGATGTCACCAACGGAACTCGTCTGCATGCCAAGTCTTCTAACCAGCTGATGGTATGTCCCTCCAAAGTTGATTATTCAGTCTTCCAAGAAAATTACGAGGTTGAAAAATTACAGTTTTCTTTAAGAAACAGAGTATGACTGTCAGAATTCAAATTTTGTATTAGTTTCTCCTTCCTCAGCCAGTTTCCTCAGAAGTGAGATGGCTTATTCTAACCTCAGAAAGCCCTTTTTGTCTTTTTAAACTTGTATTCCCAGAAGGGACTTTATTTAAAAAGAATTGTTGCTTTCTGAGACTCTGTTTATTCCTCTCAGTGCTGTAAAATCGGCAGATTCTTCACATTAATTGCTCTTGAGGTTTTCACTTTCCTCCAAAATATTAATTAGGCTTCTTTCTCTAATGTCCTTTGGCTTCTCTGCCAAATAGTCTTGGAACAGGAATTTCCACATTGTATTTCAGTGTAGACTACAATACTAATTTAGCAGCAGCTTTTTTTTTTTTTTTTTTTTTTTTTTTTTTTTTTTTTTTTTTTTTTTGTGCTGTGACCTTTTTATTTATGTTGATAAAGTTGTGGGATACACTTGTAAGAATATATTTAAGCAGCATATGCTTTGACTCTTTTAGTTTAGCTTCTAGACTGATGTGAAGTGAGATTTTAAACAGGCAGATTTCAAGTTCTCTCTTTTGGGAGTAGTTTGTTGCATAGTAACCCCTACTGCAGAAGGAGGAGGAGACTCCTTTGGGCATTACATGTTCTCTATATACACATGGGTAATTTGTATTTACAATGTCACAAGTGGCATCATTGAACCAGTGCCACTTACTGTGCGCGTGAGCTCATATTGGTTTGCCTTGCTCCCCAAATGAGTCGGAAACCGTGATATTGCATCTTATGGAGATCCAGACTGAAACCAAAGTGATGCCACTTCTTGTTGATGTCCAAATACCTTGCTCAGAAAGCAGTTCCTACCAGCATCAGTGGATGGCTTCCACGTTTCATTCTCCTGGCTACTCTGCGTTGCTATAATTACTCAGATGAGTAACAACACCACTTTGTTATGTTTGAGGATGCTACATGAGGTTGCATCATGCTGTGGTAAGTTTTCTTCCATGAACATCTTGGTGCTTCTTAGGACTTTGCCTGAGCCACAGTTACTTGGAAACCTGCTGAGCAGTGGCGTTCCTGGGGAGGGAGGGTTGGTGAGCAGCCAGTTGATGCCGTGCTGTAGTTTGGTGTTACAATAATCACAACTGGGCAGGAACCGCAGCTGGAACTGCTGCTCTCTTGCAGGGAGGAATCCCTTCTCTACAGGATTGCCTTTGAATTTGTTTTATGCGGATCTTAAAATGGAGCTTTTATTCATCTCATGGAATAGATTTCATTGTAGATACTCAGATTTAATAATTTGGAGGACGAACAGGCCCATGGTTTCCTGAACAGGTTTTAAAAATGGCAAATTAATCTCTAAAAGAGGGGAAATGTTTCTCTGTTTAGATTAACAAAGTCACTTACTGAATCCTTGAACCTCTGCCTATATATGCCCTGTATTCTGGGGTAGCAGCAGAGACGAATAAAATGTCAAGCTTGATAGATTGTTGGAGCTGTGTTTTGGTAGTTAAACAATAATGGAACTGTTATATGCTTGCAGGGAAACACTGCTCTCTGTGTGCGGACTTCGTCCTAGAGAAAGTTTCAATTGTTCCAAAGCAGGGAGGTTTCTCAAATGCAGCTTCTGTGGCTGGCTGCACAGCTGTCCAAATTGCTGGCTGTCTTGAGGCCATTGCACAAGCATTGCAAAATAGTTTGGAAACAGTTTATTTTTCAGATTCCAAATAAAGTGTAGATTTCAAAGTCCCTTTTGACCGTATAATCGAAAAAAAAGTAGAAATGGAAGCTGATGTTTATGTAGAGACTGATTTGAGCTCTCAGAGCTCAGAAGGCAGATTTCTTCCAGCCAGGGGCTGACAGTTACATAATTCATACCTTACGTGTCTCGGGTTGAAAGGCTCATCGGTTGTTGCATGTGATGATGTATTTCTCCATCAGTTCAGTCAAATCTGTCGTGCATCTTTTTGTGCTAAGGCTCTTGGGGTAAGATCTTGTCTCCTAGGCAGAAGAGAAGTGAGAGGGAGTTGATGCAGGTATTTAATAAAAATAAAGCCCAAAACCTCAGCCGCCTTTTTGACAAACTTCTTTCTATTCCTGTTGTTATTTATACTTCTTGCTTCTTGTTGCTTCTCTGACTTAAAGGCAGATCACAGACAATTTTTGCAATGGAAATGACTAAATCAAGAATGTCATTCTGAATGAAGTAATAAATTCCTGAAAAGAATTGAAATATGTCGTTCAGCTTGCTGCTGGAGCTTCAGAAGTGAATGGCAGTGCCTACAAAATGTGCATAGAGAATGCAGCTGGAATGCAAAGCACCAGTAAATGGCTACTTGTATATAGCAAAGTAACGCACTTAAAAACAAAGTACTTGCAGCATTTCTTTTAATCTGCAATCATCTGCCTTCAGAGACATCTTATATCTGCAGATAGCTTCATCTGGTAGTGATGAGTGGTGCTGATACCATCTCTGAACTCTTCCCTGGGTGAAAACCTATTTAAAGATTTTCAAAATATGTGTATTTTGGAGATAATAAGTAGCATGTTTAATACAGTTTTCCCATTTTGGCTTGCTCACCTTTTGTTGCGTGACACGCCATTTGTATCATGTTTTCAAACGATGCGTTCGACTGCATATAATGAAGCCTTTTCATACGACAGAACGTAGACCAAGCCCAATTCATGAAAGGCTTTACTTTGTCTACGTGCAGTAAGATGATCGTTATTGGAACGAGTCCTGTCTCTTCGTCAGTGTTTTTGAGCTCTGCTCAAAACCTGAGTAACTTGGTAAGATACTGTTCTGGAGGTCTAAGCTTGTTTTTTTTCACTTCTGGACGTGACTCAATAATACAAGCTAAGACTTTTCTTGCTCTGCCTGGAATAACAGATGCAAGCTCAAAATTAAATCTGTAATAGGTGGTAGTATTTCCTAAAAATTTCCCTAATAAAAACAAATTTGAGGAAAAGGATATAAACTATTACTTTCTGCTGGATACTTGGCTGATCAGCTTTAATCCTTTATTATGGAGGAAACAGTCTAAAAATATTTATTGAACCTTCTGAACTTGTAAAAATTCCTTTTTTATTTAAAACATCCACAAAAGAGTTCAGCTCTGAAATCCTAGATGTTTCTCTAAACAGCAGTTTGATGGCGTGCTGCCTCCTTCTGACATTATTCTTGTCTCAAGTACCAAGAATGACTGTCTCTTTATTCTTTTTTTTTTGACAATTTGTCAGTGACACTTTTTAAGTTAAAATGCCCTATTAAGTAAAATCAAACCTTCTGAGCAATGCTTTATTCTGCATGTTGCCATGCTTTTCACTGTGAACTGGTAGAGTTCAAACGAACCCCAACAAAAAGACCAAAAAACTAACTAGGCTTGCATTGTCTTTTGGACATGTGTGAAACATAAATTTGGACTCAAAATCATCTTGTCTTGTCCTTTTTTTTTTTTTTTTTTTAATATTTATGTGGGTTTTTTTAGTGTTAAATTGTTAGGATGCTCTGCAAAAGTGCAAGGAGGTCGTTCACTATCAGCATTTCTTCCCAGAAGTGCCTGCCTTCTGTGAGCTGTGGTAGTTGCCTGAAAGTATTTCATTCTATTGTGAATACAGTACTGCTTTGAAGAAAAGAAATACTAACTTGATTCCACTCCCTGATGAGGTATTATCTGTGTTCTACACATGGAAAACTGAAGCACAGAGAATTGAAGTGACGCAGATGCACAGAGCATCCATAATGGAGCTGGAAACTGAAACCAAAAATCCTCAGCCCCAGTTGTCCCATATTACTTTATCCCATTACTAATCTGAAAGTAATTACCCGGTGGGATTTGTTAAACTTCAGGTCTTTTTTGAAAATAGGAATAAGTGGTATGTGATTTTGTGTGGTTAATCAGAAATGGGGCAGTTTCTGCTGAGCTACTGAACTGAGTGGAAGAAAGTTCATGTTGATGTCACCAGGTTATTGGTGGAAAAGATTGTGGCGCAGGGAGCTTAGCAGCAGAAGTCATGTTCCCTTCTGCTGAAATGTCAGATAAGTAGTTATTTGTTTGTGATCTGAGAACAGAAGTGAAGATGCTTGGATGCTTTATTTAAAAAAAAAAAGTGTTCTTTGTTGTTAAAGGGCTGTGTGAAAGTACAAGACCGCACAGTATCTGTTCCCACCTTCCATGATAGTTGGTATGTTTTTTTTTTTTTTTTTTTTTAATTCTCCAATGCCAGGATTTAGTCTAATATGAAAATCTTGTCTGTCATTTTACAAAGCAAACAAGCCCAGAATGGAAAAAAGTGCTCCTCCCAGTTACAGAGAAGCAAAATGAAAATGTGATGATGCCTGTGTACTGCAAAGGTTGAGAACCCCTCCCCCCCAAAACAAACCCACAGAAAATTAAGAAAAACAAAATGAAATAGATTTATTGGTTTATAAAACCCAGTGATTTCTGGAGCACTGACTCATGATGTCTGAATGCTTGGGCTTGCCAAAAGCCGTGAACTGAAATGTGACCCTGGTCTGCTTGTTGGCTTGGGCTATATATGGGAAATTTCCTCTTTGTGACAAAGGTAGGGAATCCAGAAGATGTAGGTCCTTAAAGACCATTTGAAGATTTCATTGCCTAGCATCCTCTCGGTCTTTTTTAAAAATATGTTTTATGCAGGTAGGATCCAACAATGATTTCCTATTCAGCAATCCTGACCACCTGCTTTGATCAGCGTAGGTTGCAGCAGTTTTAGGTGAGCTGTGTCTTCAAACAATGCCCTATTCTGCCTCTGGTGGCAGTTCACACAGGTGCTTAACATGCCTGACAGAATTTGGATGTTCTGTCATCATATTTATCTAGAGATGTGACAATAAAGGAAATTTTTTTTTTTTTCAGGTTAGGGCTTTATTTCCAAGAGGCAAATGTTTACCTGTATGGCTTGTACTGGTAATGCAGGTGAGCTCCTCTGTGAGTTAGCCCAGATTTCAGCCTGCATTGTTTTGGAGTTACTGGTCCTTAATGTTCTGCAGAGATAGAGGCTGGAGAAGAGAGGCAAGGCAGTTGAACAAGGGCAGCGCTAAAGGAAGCAGTCTAGAATCTTTCAGCCTGAGAAACAAGTACTGTGTAGATGGCTGGGAATGGACTTTTTCACAACATCTGTCCTGTGAATGGTAGAACTAGTTTTTGCTAGTCCTGCTGACAGGCACTGGGTGGTAAAGCTTGAACTTTCCCTTGGTTTTCAAGCTCTTATCCAGGGCTGCATGTATGCGATTTTGAATTTCAAACCCTTTAGTGCTAAATGGAGACTGGCACAAACATAATAGTTAATATTTATGGAAATGCTTTGAGTGCAACTTCAAAGTCTCTCTAACTTTCACCTGTACTAACTTATTTCAGATGAGGGTGGGGTGTTTTTCCTTGTCCACAGATGAGGTGACTAAGCCACAAATGAACTGACTTTTTTATTCTGATATCTCCTTGTCTCAGTAACAAAACTAGTATCCAGGTTCATTGCTTTTCAGTGCTGTATTCAATATCCTGGACCTTTCTTTAACTTCTGACAAACTCATAAGTATTTCTGCAGTCTGGGAGAACAGAGCTTCCCACGCTGTTTCAGATGTGACGTATGTGCTGGTCTTTATACACGTCTACCGAAGGAGATGATATGCAGTTGCATTTTATTCTATTTCAGCACCTAGTTTGGATTTGAATTCAGATTAATTTGGAATAGGCATAGCTACGAAATGAGTCTGCAGTGTTTGTACTTGTTATGATGTGCCTCAATTATATACATTCAGATCTTCTTCAGTCTGGCCAAATAAAAACGATCTCTTTCCAGGCCACAGTTAAATAGGTTAGAGGGTGCCTACCAGTCTGCACAGATCTTTGTTGCGTGTAATTTTACTGCACGTACACTTCTGCACACGTATGAATTCCATGGGGCTTAGGTTGATTTTCTACTAACAGCTCCTGAAATAAGGGAGTAGGCTTTGTACGTGAGGAATTTTGAGGCTATCTTTCGATTTCTGGAGGGAAGGAAGTAGACGTTTACTGTTCAAAAATAAACCTGAAGCTTAGCATGAAAAGTAATTTATGGGATTTCCAACTGATGTTACAGCTTATCAGCAAACACCCTCGATGCTGGGTGTCTGAGAGACAGCGACAGCACAGGGTCTTTAGAGCATTAGTGCCAACTGCAGTTCCAATTTCAGACGAACTTTACGTAATTCTGATACCGTGCCACCTCCAGCCAAAGCTCAGCTGTTGGATGAGTAACACTGCAAGACTTAAGACTGTGCTGATAACTATCTCTATTTTGGGAACAGCTGCTTTACAGTACTCCATCTCTCTGAATCCTTCTACGCCAGGTGGGATAAGCAGTTTCTGTGCACATGGCTGCAATTTGTGGTGAGAGGCCGCCTCTTTTCGGTATCCCTACCCTGCCCCCGTAGATTGGGGGTGAGGGTTTTGAGAAGTTTGAGGCGCCGCGTCTGGGATAACGCCTCTCTTTCTCCTCTGTTCAACTGCCTCCGAATGCTCGTGCTTCATTCCAAAGATGAACTGTTGATGAATATGTAATTTATCCAGTTGGAGAGAAACCTCCTGTCACGATGAAACAAGATGTGCAGCTGTCATCGTAGGCCTCTTGGGCCAAGGATTTCAGCAGAAATAGCTTGTCTCTTTTTATCTGAAGTGGGAACTCTAGTCATATGATGAAAATACAAATTGACATCCTTTCTCCTCTCCCTTTTCCCAGCTCCCTGCATTCCCCCCATTTAGAAGAGTATCGCTAAAGCCATCCGACGGGGGTTACCCGCTTCCATGGTGAGAGCTGAGGCTGCTCAAAGCTGGTCCCCTGATGTCCCCAGTTAAACCGTGGAACCGTTCCTGCTTGTTTGTAATATCTGAATGCTGAAGTCATTTAGTTCTTAGCAGTCTTTTGCAGCACAGCAGAAACTTGGTTTGAGTAACCTTCTATTCTGGGCAATGTAAAATTTGCAAAGAGTGTGAGGTATTTGTAGCGTTATGAGGAGGAAGACTCCCTGAAAACGTTATCTTGTGCCTTTGGAGACAGTTTCTGGCATTCAGGTGGGCCCAGATCCAGGTAACCTCCCCCAGCTATTGCCAGCTGGCTGTCACAGGAGAGTGGTCCAGGTGGGTTTGGAGATGGATTATGGAATGATGACCTCCCGTGAGCGTTCAGAGCTGGTTAAGCAAGCCACACAATTATTTAAATTTTTGGGTTTTCATTTAGAAATTGATTGCTACATGTTGCAATTACAATTTTACCAGCTACCCACCACTTGAAAAAAGCAGCTGGCTGAAACTAAATCCAAGGAAGCCTTGTGATGTGAATGGACAGATAAAAAGATTCAGAGCACAAGGCAGCATTGACCTTTTTCCCCGTAATGAAAAGTACCGATTGAAACGGTACGTGATAGTCTAGGATTCCTGGGCTGCTCATTGCTGAAGTTTTGACAGAGCTTCTACTTTCACTGCCACTTTTGTGTGTGGGACAAAGGATTGAGACACACATACACCCTACGCAGGATGCTAGGAGGCTGGGAATGGGACCAAAACTGAGTAGTCTGGAATCTTATTTCTCCAGAGGTTTCTTTCTTCTCTCTCTGACTTGGGTCATGCTATATATTACAGCTGACTGAATTTTGCTTTGCTGATGAATACCATACTAGTGTGAAAGAGTGCACTGGATTTTTAAATTGTTTTTTAGTGTAACAGGAGAGTGGAAGGGAGGTAGTTTGTCTGAGGTTACAGCACATGACTTGGGAAGAGGTGTGGGACTAAGGAATTAAGATCGACTGGGTAAGATAAATAATTTTCTAAAACTAGTCACATGATTGCATTAATCACTTGGTTTTGTTTTGTGTTAACTTACTGGAAGAATGTCACTGACTTGCAAAGGAAAAAGGCTGATGTTGAATTTCCATCTTGGCAGATGTCTAGAGACCTAATTACCGTTAATAGCAAGAAGAACTTTTTGTCTAAATATTTTTCAATATATAAAGTAAAATTTTGGGTCAAAAATAAACAGTTTATATAGAAATAATACACACCCCAGGTGCCCAGTTACTTTTAAAACAAAACAGGATTTCCAGGCTTCTCATGTTAAAATTGGGAAAAATCATTTGGTTTTGCTTGTGCTACAGAGAGCGAAAGTGGGTGAGTATGGAGTTTGCAACTGAGGTGCAAGGCCGGGAGTCCAGTGAGAGGGTTTCTGTTTCTGCCTTTGGAGTTAGCTTCCCGTGCAATGCTGTATGAATCACACAGCTTTCTAAAATAATCTTCTCACTTTTCAAATGAAAATTGCAACTCTCTGGTTTTGAAGAGGTGCCTGGAGTTTGGATCCTTTGTGCTTGTAACAGTACCGGGGGGTGTGCTGATGGGCAAAGGCACTTTCACTGAAGAGCTGTCTGTAAATCTTCTAACAAACAGAAGGGTTGCAGAGAGTAAGCTTGCACGTTACTTGTAACAGAGCATGCAGATCAAGCTGCAAAATGTTGTTAGAATACTCACTGTATTTTTTTTTTTTGTGTATTTGAGAACTCTAATTCCTAATTTTTCTCTCATTTAAGCAAACTTTCTAAGGGCTTACCTTGCAGATTTGCTCCACTGTAAACCAGGTTATAGCAGTATAAAAGGGTCTTTGTCTGCATGATGGTTTCCTCCAGACCATATAACTGGAAAGTTCCTTTGGTACTTCTCTGGGAATCAGCAGTGATTTCAGGTGATAGCATTTCGTTGCAGTTGTGTGCTGCTGTATCTGGGCTGAACCGCTGTGGCCCCCTTCCAGCTTTTTCCTGCGCTGCTTTGCGCCCTGCCCCAACGGGCTACGCTGTTTACTTTCTGCTCTGTGGTAAATGGATGTCACTTCCTTGATTAAAATGCTGGTGCGCGGCCAAATTCTCTTCCTTTGGGCTCGCACGCTTGGAGAAGCAGCGCACCTAGTTAAGCGTGCGTGCTGTTGAATCCAGTGGTGTGCCACGCTCCTTGAACTGGTTCCTGGTCGGATGCGTTGGGATGTGCAGCATCTCCTGTCTTCCAAGACACCTGGCACCCACACGCAGAGGCTTTTGAAGGTGGAGAAGCCCAGATGCAGCTCTGTCATGCTGTGTTAGAGAGTCTGAAGATGGATTACCAGGAGGCTGAACTACCAGCCGCGTACTGTCCACGTTCAGCGGGGAAGGTCTAGGTGGTGAACAGGCACTGGGGTGCCAGTATCAGCCTGCTCCGTCCTGCATCGAAAGCAGGTGGGGGATGTGAGTATGCAGAGGCTGTTCAAGTCTAGCAGCTGCTAGCCCAGACGTGCCCGAGGGCGCAGGCTCTCTTGGATGCAGAGAAGCCTGACCAAGACGCCGCAGAAGCCAACCTGGACACCCAGTTCTGACCGCGCGCGGCGCAGACTGACCTGAATGCCCTGTCCTCTGCCTTTGTAGCTGGCAGGTTTCTCACCTGGAAAATTTTATACTGACATCAAAGTTGCTGATCAGACTGGTGAGCAATCATGTATTTGTCTTTGTAAAGATTATTAGTATTGCATACTTAGATAATTAAAGATGTGAAATGTCTCCAGACATTTTGAAGGCACAGAACAAAATGGAAAAATGTCTCCTCCTTCCATACCAAAATTTCAGTCTCTCTTCCCTCTTGAACACTCATGTTGCTAACTGTGCTCGTATTTATTTACGTATTTTTGCAAGATGTGCCTGTTGTCACCTTAGGCACATGTGAACTAGTACCTTTACTCATAAATATTTTTTCTGGTTTGTTTTTCTATCCCTAGGTAAAAATTTAATATGTTCAATCCAGTTGTTGTATATACCAAATAAGATTTACATGCTTTGTGACAGCCAGCCAGGGCTGGTCCCCACTCTTTGTTTTCTTACGCTTTGTTCTGGTTAAGACACCACTTCTGCAAATGTCATGCTCAGCCTGGCCACCTGCCTCCATCCCTTCTGCCTCCTCCAGTGGCTCATGTGCTGACTTTTCCACCTGTCCCAGCGTATGGTTGCTCCCATTTATCATAATTCAGCACCGTGTGCCTGTGGCACAGGCTGATAAAAATAATAGTTCATGGATAAATGTCACTTGAGCAGATTATTCTCTAGCTCCGTTATCAAGGGAATACTAATTGTTGATGGAGCAAGCTGTGAATTCAGTTTGTAAGTGGTAGATTAGCAGTGAAACTAATTTTAGCAAGGCACATCTTATCAGCGCAGGTTTACTTGAAGGGGCGGGCGGAAGTAAATTGTAACAATGAGCAACTGTGCAATGCTGTTAATGAGGCACTAAGATGGTTAACTCATTAAATACTTAATCATTGCAAACCAGCATTTGTGAAAGTGAGTTCTGATGAATTTGCAGGGGATACAGCATGGAATAATAATGCAAAAATAGTAATTTTAAATGTGCTTTAGCAAAACGTTAATATTTTAAAGCCACACTGTCATCTTCTGGCTTCCTGAATAGGTTTTGGTGGTCTTTTAGCTGCTAGAAATGGCCAAAACTGCTGCTTTTGTGAATAGTGTTAATCCCAGTCCTGATGAGTTGCCTTGAAAGTGATGTCTTGCCAATGAATGTGGGCTTGTGAGCTTGCTCTTGTGGAGGCACACCACGGGGAACAGGTGGGATATGCGTTGTTGTGTAGCGTCTGTACTCGAAGGACACAGACCTTGCTGGATTCTGCAGTTTGGCAGCGACCTGGTGTTTGGCAAAGAGTGAGGGCAAGGTGGAGAGAGGAGACTGAGGCACTCTGCAGTAATCTCATGGAAACTGCTGAGAAACAGGAGAAGACAGTTGGGGATTGTAGAGGGCTTCTGAAAGGTGGTGAGCAGATAGTCTAGAAGGATGGCCTCTTGGTGAATGAGAGGGTTCAGGGAGTGAACAGAGAAGCAGCTCATTCTGGTGAACAAAGTCTTCATCTAAATTCGGAGGTGCGAGGGCAGCTGATAGAGCTAATGAGCAAGCACTAATGTAGGAAAGCACGTCCTAGCAAAGCTGCTGTTTGTCTTGCATCTCCTTCCCTTTTTGGCACTCTTCTCCATTCGCAGTAGCCTCAAGGGTCGTCAGCCCTGATGTTCCAGCGGTTGAAGGCCTCTCAGGAGGAGGAGGAACACTTGCTGTGGCTTCTCCTCATGTAAGAGCAAAATCAACTGTCCGTGGGAGCTCAGTTCCTTTTGATCCCTTAACTCAAGTGTCTGTTGGGGCAGTCCAGCCCCCAAATTCCTGAGCAGTCATGAAAAGAAGCCAAACACAGTCATGAACAGCTTTATTATACAGAGCTGAAAGCTCAGTGATTCTGAAATGTTCATTTTGCTTGTTCTAGTCCCTTACTGTTTGTACTCTTAGGAAAATAAAGGGAAGTTTTATATTCAAACATAAACCACAGTTTTCCTACACAGCCAAAGCCGACCCTTCGATAGAAATCCACAAAGCACGTGTAATAAATCCTGAATGTAGACAGTGATCTCTGACACTCCAGACAGCAAGGTCACAGCATTAATACTGCGTATACAGTGAGAACCTGAGTTCAAATGCTGCTTTTAATGAAGATGGAAAGTATAAAAATCTAGGCTTGCAGCACAAATACTATCTTCAAGTGTATGAGAGGGAAACTGACATCACCGGTATTTCCTCTGGAATTAAATCAAGCTTTCAAATTTATACAGAACTGCTAGTGATGCATAGAACATGTTAATGAACAGGTGGTGAAATTAATTTCACTCTTCTGTTTAAAATCGGTAAAGAAAGTCACAGCACTGGCAGCTTCATACTGAGGGGGGAAAAAAGGCAGTATGTCAGAACGTGGTAGTGTGCGAGTGGTGCCTTGCCCACAGACCATGGCAAGTAACTCCCTTCCTCATCCAATATTTATTGGATTTCTTCTGGCTTTTCCTTAAAGAAACTGAAGGAGGAAGATAAGACGATCCCCCTTCCCAAAAACAAGCCTAGCACGGTGATCGCTGTGTGGGTGCACGTGTTTGCAGGGCCAGGACAGAGTGTTTAACCTTGCATCTCCACCCTTGGTGAAGCTCCTTCTCCCTTTGCTCTTGCAGGTGCTCCAGGCTCAGCATACAGTCAGGATTTAGGGCAGGTACTTGTTGGCTGCCAGAAGTCATCTGTTGAGCGCCTGCCGTGTGGATTTTGGTTTCCCAAACCCACGCCCAGCTGCACATTTAAAAACAGTATTTTCTGCAGCTCCCCTTGGCCGGTATGAGCATCATGTCCAAGAAAAATGAAGACTGCTGATATCAGTAGTGCCTGTAACGTTAGTGATGCCAGTAAATCAGCATCTTTTATTCAAGAAATCACTTGAGAATTCCTGAAATCTATGGTGGTGTTGACTTTTCCAAACTGACATGTTAATACTAGTCAGGTTACTGTAAGTGTTTACCAAGCCCTGGAGCACAACAAAGGAGCAGCTCTTTCTGCTGGTAAACTTTGTGGCTAAGTTTCTTTGTCACTTCAGCGTAACTGGGGAGCTCCTTGCATGCAAAGCAGCCGTTCATCTGCAAAGGACTGACGGGCTTGACACAGGGCAGGGCTCTCTGGTTATGATGCTCAGACTCTGTCAGATCTGTACCACCAACCATCTGTGAAACATCACTTGCAGAAATGATCCGTTTCTGGATGGTGCTGACCACCTTCCTCTGAATGGGTGACAAAATAAATAAGGGGATAATTGGGCTGTAGCAAACATTGTGGGGATAGCTAGGAAATTGCCATCCTGGAATTTCACCGTGAAATTCTGCTTGCCGCTGGCAGTGCTTATTTCCTCAGGTGTAAAACTGACGCTGTGCAGAACAAAGGAAAAAGCCCTCTTGAAGCGGCTGCTGAATCTTACCTGCCTTTCTTCTTGCTGCCTTAGTGCAGCTGTAGGCACATACAGAGATGTTTTAGCATCTTCAGGCTCAGTCATATCTGCCTGGTAGTATAGCTGCTGGCTAGCAGAGCTTTCCCTAACTGGTGGCAGCATTTTAAGTTCCCATGTAGCATCCACAGCACGTTCCGGGGATCAACAGTGTAATTGTTGCTTTTCAGCCACAGTGGTCTCCTGGGAATTTGGAAATGGTGGCAGATGCCTACAAAATGACCTGGGGCAGTGTTGGCTGAGATGCAGAGCATGATGCATGGGCAGAGGTGGAAATGTTTGTGAGCTCTTTTTCTTGCACTGGGAGCAGCCTCAGCTGCAGCTGGAGCGGGCTGCGGCATCGCCGTCCCCGACCAGTATGCTGTGTTCAGAGGTGATGGTTGCTGGCTGGCAGGTCTCTCAGTGTGCCTGGAGGAGAGTCTCACTTTGTGCAAGAGCTGACGGTGGCACAAAAGTGACACGGGACGCCAGCTCACAGCACAAAGTACGTGCTCGACAGGAGCGCAGCAGCCTCCCGGGATGCTGGTAGCGAAGTGAGAGCTGTCCGTTTCCGTGTGGCTGTCAACCATCGGCACAAAGCATCTTCACCAATGTAAATGCTGCATGTAGACAAGCCCTAACTTAAACCTACACCTATGTGTAGAGGTCCTCAAGTAATTAAAACCTGACTTAGGCTGCTACAGGCTGGAGTATCGTGCTGTGGTAGGAATAGCTGTCGTGCTTCCATGCCCTCCTTTCTCTTAAAGGTGGGAGATACCTTTGGAAAAATGTTACAGATCAGAGGACAGTCCTGGTTATTAGCTATTTGTGGATGTTGCCCTTCCATGCTTTTGTAGAGGAGCAGGATTAATGTTCTTCTAAAGCAACATCTAAGCCTTTTTTCAGTCTTTTCATTTCCTGCCAATTACACAAAACTACAACTCCAGCTGAATGCTGAGTTCTGTCTTATTTTATCCTGGTTTGTGCACTCCCTTGTGTTTTTCTTCCCAGTGTTTGACATGTTGCAATGTACCAGAGTGATTTAGAGGGCTGTCTTTTTTAGGAAAACAAAGTTTTGGGGGCAGGCAGTAGCATTTGTGTATTCTGTTCTCGTGGGTGGCCTTGGGTTTGCAGGGGTCCGAACAGGAAGAGAACTGCCTATGGACGCAGCTTTCCGCTGCTGTGGAGGCTGTGAGTACTTGTTTCGCTGCGCAGCTTTCGAGTTGTTTGGGTTTGAAATTCCTAGGAACAAATTAAACCTCCAAACAGCGTAGTTTGAAATAGCAATTCTGTATTTTTGCAATAGAAAGGATGTGTTAACTTCTGAGTGGGAGATTGCTTGAAAATTAATGTGCAGGGGGGGAAAAAAATAGTTTTTTAATGTATGATATCTAAAGTGTGTGTTTTGATTGCAGGCCAGAGCTAATAAAAATGGATAATAGGTTATTTCTGTTTGTGGAATGCCTCTCTACATGCATTTATTAAGTGATAATTACCCCTGCTTACACAGGATGAGTACTGTGGCACGTGAAACGATGTGAGGCTAAGACACTCCAGCTATGCCATTAATGGTTTCAGGCTTCAGATCCCTGCGCGTCAGTAAGAACTCGCACTGGTTTTCATTGATTGTTCTTTATGCCTGTAAATAATAACTATGTTGAAGCTTGTTGTCTTCGGACACCAGGTTTTGTACACAGAGATGTAACACAAATCAGAGTTCTTGGTGGCCTAAAAAATCTCGGGATGGTGACATCCTGAGTATTTTCTGCGCAGAACACACACGTTCCTGCCAAGGTAGTTTGCTGTCCGAAGCTGCTGGGGAAGCACGGCAGCTTGCTTTTTGTGTCTGAGAACAGCCCCAAATAATGGGGGAGGAGGACGGTCAGGGCATCTCCAAAATGTTATGTGAGTACTCGGTGATAGGGTAGTAGGGCACAGAGAACATCTTGATGCTGCTCCAGTGTTGTGATTTACAGGGTTTGATAGAGACAGGAGTTGATGGCTTTGATATCACAGATATCTGTAACAGCGTTGTGCCCTGGGTCTGTGCTGTGCCTTTGGTCCCTCCAGCAGCCGGCCGGTGCTGCCTTTTGTCCAACACTACGGCACTGTGCGCATCACTTACCCTGAGAATTGTTTATCACGTCATGAATCTGTAGGTTTTCACTTAAAGAGTAAAATCTGCTGAGCCTGCAGGGCAGAGCTCATGGGTAAGCTCGCCATTGTGGGTTTTGAAAGGCCTGTGTCCACTGCGGGACGTCGGTGACTGTGACGAGCCAAATTCAGCTAGCTTTTTGAAAGGACTAAAGATGCCACTAAAGCTACAGATACTGGAACAGCACCAAGCTGCAAAAGCGTCCCAGTTCAAGTGCATCAACCCCAAAGACTTAATTTAAAATAAAAAAAATCATCAGGACAGTATGTTATATATTATATATATAATATATATCTGTTCTATATTATACCAGATAGCCTTAGGACTCATACCAGGCCCTTTCCTTGGGAATGGGGAGTTTTACAGTGGCAATGCTCACTGAGGCAAAAGAAATGCATTGGCTGTGTAGCTGAGTGATGATTTATTTCCAGAAGTTTGTAAAATCAAGCAGTTGCTGAACGCTATCAGTAATGGACCTGGTTTTTAAGACATAAAAGAAGCACGGTCCAGGAACTGCAGAGTGAATGCAGAAATGCACAGGAGGCAATTTGTATTCTGTTTACCAGTAAGTGATGACACATGGTGTAGGCTCTAGAAACTGAATGCCCAGATTAATTCAGATTTCTTTGTAAACTCCTAAAAGCAAGTTTATAGCAGTGTGTTTCTGGAATACTGCTGCGTGGGTGGTCTTAGACTCCAAAAGTGTGCATTTTGCACTGTCCTGTTAGGATTTTAGGTAAGTGTGTATATAATTATCTGGCTTGCAAAAAAAAATTTAAAAGTGATTATGTGTGTCAGATGCAATTGTTTTCCCAAGTAAGTTACTAGAAACTAATATTTGTTTTTTTAAATGTTACTGACATTTACTTGCTGTGTGATGATTTAGCCTTGTAATGCTGCAAAGTCAGTTGAGAACTGGCATGTGTTAAATCAGTGGCTCCCGTGTCTTTGTCTTTTATTTTGTCTTTTAGATTTGTAGCTGTAAATCCCTAGAGGCATTTAGAATAAAATTGGAGAATACCTATCTGATCTTGCTGCTGATTTTATTTAAATAATGTCTGAGACATAATTGGAGTTCCTGTTTGCTTTTCCCAGTGCATAAAAACCAAAGTCAGTTTATTACAGCTTACATGGAATAGAGACAGCCTGTTCCAGCAAACTTGATCTTTAGGAGTCTTACACAGCCAACTGGAACACAAAATCCATCTTATCTTTGCTGTCATCTCTTAACTCTAAGAAATTCCAGTAATAACTGTCCTCAGCTGTATTTGTCCTTCCTCACCAGCGGTGTACCACGCTGCTCAACGCGTGGTTGTCGCGTGTGCCTGTAAGTTTGAGGAAAGATCAAAGTTTACAAACACACTGTAAAAAATTAATTGCTAGTGGGAAATTTAAAAATGCATGTAATACTTTGTTCTTATTTTAGCTGACGCATTGTTTCCCATATCATTTCTAATGTCTCTTTTCCCCTTTCAGTTACTATGTGGGCAAGCTGCTGTAACTGGTTTTGTTTGGATGGCTCACCTGAAGAGATGCAGCCGCAGCCGCAGCAGGGAACCAGAGCCCAAGCCTATTCCAACCCCGGGTACAGCTCCTACCCGTCTCCCACCGCTTCGGAGCAGGGCTGCAAAGCCTGCGGGGCGCATTTCGGCAGCACCTCTGGGAAGGTGAGTCGCCAGCGTCTTCTGCGCTACCGTGGGGAGCGGTCAGGTTGACTGCAGTGTGCCGTCCGACTTCTGTTTAATTACAAAGAGCCAATTTGAAAGGAAGCAGGTACACATTAGAGGCCTCTGATTTGAGGACGTACTGTATGGGAAAAGACAGCTTGCTTTTGCTTCTGTGTCTGTAGTCATTCTTTCACAATGAGCAGACCCAGTTAAAGATGACTGGAAATGTGGTAGTTAATCTTCAGTAGGCTTGGCTTTCCCAGGCACTGAAAGTAACCAAACTAATTGTAATAATTTAAAGGAGCAGGAACTTGAGCATGAGTTTTTTGATTTGTTTTAGAAAAAGATGCCCTTTAAAAAAAAAAAAAAAAGTGGCAAGAAGTTCATCAGTCTGTTTGTGCTTACAGTGAAGCAAGCTCTCCATATCTATTGTTGCTCAAACTAAAAAGCCACATAACTTTATTGACAGCGTGTGTTGAATTGCTGAAGCTTGGAGTCAAATAAAAATCCATTCCATGTTGTTTGTAAACTTTATTTGTGAGCATGTAGATGCTAAAGTAACTGTTGCCACAAGATTTTTAGTTAGATGGCAAACCCTATCTAGGACACTCTTTGGGTGTGACGTTCCTGTAATGCTGCTTGAAAAATGTTTTAGCGAGGAAGGCTGTTCAGAGTCTAAACTCTGTAACTTAAAAAGTGTCTTACATAGAGCATGTTAATGAACTCAATGTCAGAACTTAAAAATTACACTGAATTTTGGCCACAGCCCTCTGGATTAGGTGGGGAAATTAATAAATTGGTCCTTCTTGCATCTTTTTATTCAGGCATGCTGGCACATATCTGTGAAATTGTAAGTCTTGGCAGAGCTGTTGCTTTCTATTCGCAGAACAACAGGGATGTTGATGCATTTTTGCACTGACAAGTGATATTGCTCCAGAAATCACTACAAATTTAAATTTTGGTAATATATTTTGGGAGTTGGGTATATATGTCAATATATTTTTGGGTATGTAAGTATGTTTAGACTTTTCCTGACAGTAGAGAGACTCTGAGTCAGGGGAGAATGGTGCTGTCACTGCACATGACTCCACGTCTTTAACATTGTCCTCACTAGAGTGATGTATCTTTGGGAACGCTTGTGGGAAGAATTATTCTGAATGCACTGCTTACTCTTCTGCACAGCAGCAAGTAGTGGGTGTAGACTATTCTGCTCTTGAAATGAAAGCAATTCATGCAGTGAAGTATGGATTATGCAGTAGCAGTGCTAGAACCGTGGTCCCACGTTTCTGGTATCTCCTGAAACGTGTTCTGATGGAAGCTGTGTTTAAAGCAGTCTCTTGTGTAAGAGTCAGCAGTGCCGCGCCAGGTACGTGAACACACCCTGACTGCTTGGGGCTAGGTCAAGCTCTGGTGTGCAAATCGTAGAGGATCTGCTGAAGCGGTTGAAGAGTTTCTGCCCCCAGCAGACTTCCCTGTTTTTCTGCTGGAGCCGGCTATCGGTGTAACTGGGGCAGCACGGTACAATGTGTGCTTATGTCCCAGCTGCTCCCATGTGGTGCAGACCATCAGGGAAAATGAGTTTGAGGTTTATGTTCTGTATCGTGAAGGGCAGCTCCTAAACCTTCCTTCCACCTTCCTTCTGCTCTCACGACTGCTGAGCAGAAATCTCTGGGACTGAGCTGGTGGCTACAGGTGGAAAGCTTAAACAGCTGCAGGAAGGTCTGCTAGTTCATCCGTCAGTCCTTGCGCTCCAGAAGAAAGCTGAATACATAACTTTTAAAATACTGACATGTTTGTAAGCCATGTTAATTCTTTAATGCTGTTGACCTGGACCAAGAAGTGTATGAAATGCCACTTTGCTGCAATGAGAGCACAGAAAACTCTGCATTCTCTCCCAGGAGAGGCAGGACCTTTGAACTCTACTGTCCAGTTAATGTTTATACTGAAATACAATGGATAAAAATTAATTCCTTCCACACTGGTGACAATAAGGATAACCTAGATGGCTTTAAAAAAACTTAAACCCAACCAACAATGAACAAACAAAAATAAAACCCCAAAGCAGGATGATAGTATCTTACTTGATCTTTTATCATAGTTGTATTTTAATTTTCATATAACATGGCACCTAATAAAAGGTTTAGGATAGGGGACATTTGAAGG
Source organism: Tetrax tetrax (assembly GCA_009806455.1). Taxonomy (NCBI): domain Eukaryota; kingdom Metazoa; phylum Chordata; class Aves; order Otidiformes; family Otididae; genus Tetrax; species Tetrax tetrax. The sequence goes on along the minus strand of WHYT01014796.1, from coordinate 314,067 downwards.
GAGCATGTACTTATAAGATGCTTTTAGGTAAGTGTTGGAACATCTTTAAAGATGTAAAATTTAATTGTGATAGCAAAAATCTGAGGGTTTTGTGTTTTCCTTCTCTTAGATGACTTTTTGATCTTGATTTTCTGCAGCAAACTGATTCCCCAAAATTTAAAACAAGCATTTTTGTTTTCCCTCTCTGATAGAAAGCTATGGCAGGCATTCTTGGTGGATATGTCAGATTTTATTCCTTCCTCCCCCATTTTCTGATTTCAGTGCCGTAAATTGGCTGACATTTTCAGGAAAATGCTTTTCTTTGCATACTTACACTCTAGCTTGCCAGGGGCTTTTCTGTAAGAATTAAAAAAAAAACCAAAAAAACCCAACAGTGGCTGTAGTGAAAGCTTGAATGTTGGCATTTCTTCATTTTATCCTGCGCACAGAGAGGAGCCAAGTGTGTCAAAGCCCCATGCTGGTGTCTCTGGGAGACCGGCTGTTAGAGCAAACAGCCAGGAACGGCTTCCATTCCGCGCCGACTGCTGATGCGGAGCGTTTCACCTCTGTGTGACCATCCTGTGACTGTGCTGCCAGTCGGTCAGCATCATTCAGACGCCGTCTGACCTTTCAGTAACAGGTTTAATTTACAACAAGATTTGAAAATAATCGTTCTGAAGAGACCGATGACTTCAATCGTTGCCCTTTCGGTCGGAGTTCAACAAACACATCAAAGCTGTGAAAGCTGCTTGATACTGAGATGCGGCGAACCGCTTCTGTGCGCGTTCCAATGCCTGATGCTCAGATGCAGGCTGGGGAATTTTTTTTTTCTCTGAAGATAAATCCTAGCCATGAACTGATAAGCCAGAGATGTACCTGGTTTTATTTTGACTTCACAATGTATCATTTGATAACTAAGGCAGGCTCGTGTTATTACTGTTAATTGCTTGCAAAAACCACGTTGGATGATGCAGCCCTAGCGCTGCGCTCGCTGACGTGGTACCTCAGGCCCTCAAGTAGGGGGTTTCTGGCTGGAACATCCGTGGCTGTACACTGGATCCCTTTGGAACCGCTCTGCAGCGCATGAGGGAGGCTTCCCCTGCCAGACTAAAGCAGGGTTGTTTGGTTTTTGGGTTTGTTTTTTTTCTTTTTTCCCCCTCAGTTCTTCTGGTGGCTCCCCTGTCAGAGATGGGTGATTGAGCGCACACAACCAGTAGTTCCTGCCTCTGCCCCGAACGTTTCCCAAGGAACTGGATTGCTCTTGCAATTGTAGGGGCAAAGTCAGTCAGTTACATACTAATGATTTTTATAATGAGCAAGTTAACGAAAACCTCTCCAAACCGGATGGTATGTGGAGATTGCTTTTCCTGTCTTGCTTTGCGATTGCTAAAAGTCAACTTTTACTTGGCAGGCCCCCAAACGGCAATTTTGAGATGAGGTTTCAAGCTTGCATGACCAGAGATTCTCTCTGTGGTAGAAATTTTCATGTCTTAAAACGCTTAGGCAGGAAATTGGGATTCTTTCCACTAACTGTCATTTAGAGGAAGTCTGTTACAGGGTCGAAATGAGAAGCCTGGCAGTTCCAGTTGTAAGGGTGTGGGGGGGCACGAGGGCTGCCGAGCTGTAAGGGGATCAGAAGGAACTTGTTAAAAATGTTCTTTAATCGCTAGAAGAGTTCATGAACCAATTTTTTTTGTCTCTTGAGTTTTTATTTGTTGCTTCTCCAGCTCTGCATGTCTGTTTTTCCTAGCATAGCTCTGAAGGGTCAGGATGTCAGGATTTCATAGAGATGCTTGTCTTCTTGGAGGCTGTGAATTAGCATTTTTAACCAGCACTGAAACCAGTTCTTTCTTCCCTCAGGACTTTTTAAAAGGCACGTAATGCGGCTGTTCTGCTGCTATTCCTATTGGAAAATGTAGAATTTGACTTTCCAAAGTGTTGAACAGTCACGTTTCTGCAGAAGTCAACATGGACTGTGAGTGCTTGGAACTTCTGAAAATCGAGCCCAGAACAGTATAAAATATAAGCGCTAAAAACCAGAATTTAATCTGCAAAGTTCTTAAACATCTGGGGCCTAATATTTCCAAAACTTCCAACACTTTCTGTCTAGCACCTAACTGGCGCACAGGGTGCATATTATTTTCAAAATAAGCTGGCTGTTTTTGCTGCTTAGATAAATGTTGAATTCTTTGATGGCTGTCAGACACTATAAGCCTTGCTGTTTTCTTTTTTCTTATGGTGAAAAAAAGATTCACTTGATGATTGCAACAAACTGGAGGGGAAAAAAGGGGGGAGGAGGTGGGGAATCACTCGTAGCAAGTATTAAATTAATGAACTAGATAATTTTATTTTTTTTTTGTCAGTAGTTCCCTCCAATGCTAGAGCTTTCTTAATGCAGAGCAGTATTTCATTGTTTTATAAAGCAATGCACAGCTAGCTGTAATTTACTTGAAATTTTGAAATTTCTGCTGCCTTGTAGGTATCCCCTCATTTCATCCGTGGCTTAAACTGGATGAGCAGGTCTGGAATAAGGTGCAGAAAACTCTTGTCATTTGAGGGAATTGTTTAAAAATACAATGTTTCATTCTGGGTAAATGGAGTGTAAATAGTGCTTTTCTAAGAACTGTGGGGAATCTAGTGATCCGCTCACAGAATCAATCGTTTTTGTTATCTGGGAACATGAGTAACACACTTGGCACTTTTTCATAAATTAGGAGGTTTTGATTATGCTTTAACAGAGGCTGCCAGGTGGTAGGGGAGCACTGCCTGCGGTGGCTCTGCACCTCTGTCGCAGGTTGTGGTGGCTTGGTTTGATTCTGCTCCCTTCTCATTGCCAGCACATCTGCTTGGACTGTAAGAAGAATTTTTGTACGTCCTGCTCGAGCCAGTCTGAAGGCGGTCCCCTTCTCTGCCATCTGTGCCAGCGCTTCCGAGCCACGGCTTTTCAGCGGGAAGAGTTGATAAAGATGAAGGTGAAGGATCTGCGAGACTATTTGGCACTCCGTGAGATTTCCACAGAGTTGTGTCGTGAAAAGGAGGACCTGGTATTTCTGATTCTTGGCCAGCAGCCTGTAATTACCCAAGAAGATCAGATAAGAACAAACCCATTTAATACTAGTGCCTCTGGACAGACAGACTTTGTGATTCTCCCACCAAGCAGCACAGCGTCTTCTACCTCACGTGATGTGTCTCCAGCGTCTGCTGATCCCATCTCAAGCTCACTAGCTCAGGAACATCCACAGGTACTGTCTCAAGCCGGAAGCATCTTTTGCAAACTCATTCATCTCTATTTTTGGGTTAACTAATAAGATGTTGTGTGAGGTTTTCCAAGTAGATAATGTGCCAAAAATATTTTACATGAAAGATGCCTGCTGAAAAAGCAAGGAGGGCTTCTGTTTGGAACAGATGACAGAATACTTTGGTTGCAATTTATACATGCTCTTCTCAGGTTTGTTTTGGATTTTGAAGTGAAGATCTCACACTTTCTTACACAGTAACGAGAAAAGTAAGATGAGTTATTTTACACTGCCTTGCTGCGTAAAACTGGGACTTGCTGTCACCAACCCTGAAGTGCCACTCCCTTTCTACACGAGTGGAATTTCATCTGGTGGGCAGCACTGCGTGTACTGAACGTTCGCTCTGAGAAGCACATCGCTGTTTTGAGATGTGTTTTCTCTGGTGCTCTGGTCCACGCTTGCCATGAGATACTCCCGTGCTTGGTGTCTGTGTTAGTGCACAAATCTCTCTTGCGTGTTGATGTTGACAACTTTCTGACAATTGTTTGTAGGTGTGAGATTAAATGGTTATTATTGTTCACTTCTTTGGAACTGAAACCGCTGAGGAAGATGATTGAGAGGAGTGAGGCGTTTGGTGTCTTCTGCCCTCAGATGGATAGAAGACAAAAGCAGAGTCTGTTTGTTTTCAGTTTATGATGAACCCTGCAGTTCTGACAAACCTTGTCAAGGGCATCGAGCTTAATTATTTTTTATTGACTTTGCTTTGTTTGTCTTTCTGCTATTTGGGATGGGAAGTTTACTCAGTGTTTGACATCTGCTCCCGGTCCTATTACTAAGTTAATGGGTGTATTTAGTTCCCCGTGGACAGGAGCTGTGAAGGGATATCTACCTTCTGCTTCCTCAGCAGATGTATCTGGTACAAAAGAAGAGTTTTCCTGGGAGGACATTTCTAACAAATCATTAAACGGCCTTTTCGTTCTCTGTTTTTTTTTTTTCCCCAGTTTTTACCAGCACGTTCAGCTCTGTTGTCTTCCCGTACTGCCCCATGATACATTTCACCTTCTTGTTTCAACTTGCATGACATCCTGCTGCAGTTCAGGCTCTTTCATCGTTATTGTTATTCCTCTGCTTTGTAAATATTAACAAGTCACCACTCAGATAAGTGGGATGGTAACATTACAGTCGTCTTTGTCAGCAGGGAAACAACAGAGGGGAACCCTAGCTGCTGAGGGCACGTCAGCTAGAATTACAGTGCAGTTCCTTTCATTTTATTAAGAGCTCAAAGCAACTGCCCCTTCTCGTTCTCCAGCTTTGGTGCTGCTGGTCTGTCACTTAGTATCTCCTGTTTGTCCAGTCCAGAACCCACCTGAGGAGGTGTTTCTGTGCGCTGACTGAAAATGGCTTGTAGCTTTTGGGCTGTGTCAGGGGAGACTTACACAGAGCCTTGCACCGAGAGCCGATGTGCCGTCGGAGCTGTGGTACCACAACATGCTGCACCACAACACGTCTCTGAAGGATTGCATGCATTTATGTGTGTGTGTGTAAATTTGGTCGCCTATTGACCCAGCCTCACAAGAACATCATGTGGGTACTTGCTCTCTACCAGGGTTTAAATAAAGCAGGGATTTAAAAAGTCAGGTGTTGCGCCTCAGTTTCAAAAATTTTTAAATTTTTACTTGTTTAAAGTGTATTTGTTTTTGTAAGTGCTGCACAGGAAAATATCTTTTGCAAGCGCGCTGCAGTTTGTCCTTACAGTGGCAGGGTTTGCAGTTACGCTGAACTCGTGAGTTTATTTCCCGTTGGACAGAGAGATACGCTGTTGGTGAACGCTTTATTTCCTCTTCTAGGCAAATGGTTGCGTGCCTTCAAGCCAAGTCGGTATGACAGGAGTTGAGAATGCAGTAGAAGCGCCAACAGAGGAGGAGACACAGGTTTGTGTGTCCTGGAATTAGATGACAAGGAACACCAGCTGTTCTAGGCGGTGTTTGCCACTGCAGAATCGTTACTGGAGAGAGCTGGGTGGTTAAACAGTAACTCAGACTGACCACCAGCAGACCCAGTCAGCCCCTTTCTTTAGCATCATGTCCTCCACAGATAGAAAGAACTGCTCTCACTTGGACACTGTAATAATAGCAATTATTTATTTCCATCCTGGGATTTGTTTCTGATAGATGAAGGAATTTATAGAGTTATATGTACATCCAAATGTGAATTCCTGCCAGTGCACATGTTGAAATTTGATTTAAATTGTAGGTAATGCTAGGTGTTGAGGGTAAGAATCATTACATCTTTGTTCCCTTTCAGTCTACTGACTCAGAAGATAACCTGGTGCAGGGGAGGAAGGCTTCTCTCTCTGATCTAACAAGCATCGGAGACATCAATGCACTCTCCGTGCGACAGCTGAAGGAAATTCTTGCTCGCAACTTTGTCAACTACAAAGGCTGCTGTGAAAAGTGGGAGCTGCTAGAGAGGGTGACTCGTCTTTACAAAGAGAAAGACCTTCAACATCTAGGTAAGAAATTTAGCACGCACGTACCTGTTCTCCAGATTTTTCCCTTTCTATGGACGGCTGCAGGAAACAGAACTTATCTTAGATTTCTGTCTCTTGCAAGGAGGGGGAATGAGGGAGTGTTATGGAGGTTTTAGAGTAGCTAAACTCCACTCAGCACCACTGAGGAGATCGTTATGGTAGCTCTGGAGTGACTTCCCTGTAGCAGCTGCAACTGAGAACCGTGCGCCCTTCGTCTCACCTGCTTCCCTGTAGCTGTAGCAGGTCGCGCTGGTCGCTGCGTCCCCCGCAGAACAGCTGATGCGCGACTGCAGGTGGATGACGGTAATGATGGTAACGCTACTGAAAGTGTAGTTGTAGGAAGCCAAATAAAAACTGAGAAATCCCTTCAGATGGCTGTTCTCTTTGTGAAGCGTTGGCTATTGTGTAAGCTCAGTAAAAGAGTTTCTTGCTGGCTGAACCACCTACCCTGATCGGAGAATCGACCTGAACCTCTGCATGGGTATCAGCAAAAAGCAGTTTGGGTTTAGTCATCTCCCTTCAAGGCTTTCATTTCCTCTTTAATAGCACTGCTTGAGTAAATATCTTTCCCAGCTACTCTTATTCTCCCCATGTAACTGTTTTTTTTTTTTTTTTCTTGTGTTGCAGTTTCGGATACTGACGATCAAACTGGTAAGTGACATCCTAACATTGCTTCATTCACCTCCTTGGTAAGAATCTCAGTGGCATGTCTGTTTTCATCACACAACAAATACTGTGTAAAAGCTAAAACCTTCTGCTCCTTGCTGGTTGATGGAGCAGATTTATCCACATCAGTGTAGACTCAAGGGGAATTTTTTTTTTTTTTTCAGACTTTGTGTGTGAAATTACATTAGGCAACCCTTTGACAAAGATAACTGACAGACTGCACAAAACCAACCTACTTTCCTTGTCTCATGCAAACCTTGGTTTCTCATGTACTCAGGTGGTGCTGGGCTCCCTGGCATGGAGGACAACCTCTGCAAAATCTGCATGGACGCGCCCATTGACTGTGTCCTGCTAGAATGTGGCCACATGGTGACCTGCACCAAGTGCGGGAAGCGGATGAGCGAATGCCCCATATGCAGGCAGTATGTGATCAGGGCTGTCCATGTCTTTAGGTCCTAAGTGTGCGCGAAGAGGACTGCGACGCCTTAAAGCCTCATCTGCTCTTAGAGAAACGGTCAAAATCGTTACAGTTAGGTCAGAGATCAGCACATGGGCCCTGCTGGCAGCGAGGGAAGGACAAACCCTGGGGAAAATTGCTGTTACTCAAGCCATGCCTGGCTGTGCTCTTCCCACTATAGTGCTTTACACCGCAGTGCCTGGACTCCTTGGAGCTTACTGCCAGCAGCAGACACAAATCATTAACAACTCGCGTTCTAGAATAACTCGATCCACTCGTGCTGGGGATAGACAGATGCTTGGCATTCCTCCACAAAGATCAGGTGCCTGTGGGGTCTCAAAAAGTGACATTTGTTTTGCTGCTTAGGCTATACCCCCAGCAACAACTTTGTCTTCAAAGAATAAAATTGTACTGTGCTTGTTAATTTTTTTTTTTTTTAATTTAATGTAAATTCTTATGCTTGCAGGACAGGCAGACAGCCTCTGATTTCCACATTCAGAATAAGCATAATTCTAGCCTAGTGCAATTGTGGAGAAATGTATAATTTTATTTGAAGATGGACTTTGTATTATTGAAAAATGTAAGGGGAGTGAGACTGTGAAATGTTCAGCCTTACCTTGGGTGGTGGTTTTCTGTTTACATGCCAGTGAGAGGGAGAGCTCTAGTTTGACTGTTGTTGATTCCTTTGACTTCACAGGCTTCCCTACAGCATATGCCAGCAATCATTTTACAACTGAACTGACTGAACTTTGATTAAGGAGCTATGAATCTAAGGCTTGAGTCTTAAAGGGTTCAGTGAAGAAAACGTACAGCTAAAGAGCAGTAAGGATTCCATTGCTACACAATCATATTTAAGTACAGGTGACTTCTTAGAGGGGAGACATGAAAGAAAGCAAACTTCATCTCCCTTGAATCATCATTGCAGATGCTTCTGCTTACTGATCAGCTTCCCCCATCCTCCCCTTGGCTCAATTTCCCAGTCCTGTGACAGACTGCTTACCGAAAGCAATTTATTTTGTACTCTTCCTGCTGGTGAGGGTGGGTAGGAGATTCTGTGGTCTGACACCTGACAATTGCAAGCCCTTATGAACAGCAGGTTAATTTGGAAGCCTTGCTAGAGAAATTATAACTGGCATATTTTTCCCTCAGCGAGCATTCAGTCCACGTGGCTGTAACACAGCTAAGTTTCAGAATCGAAATGCCTTAAATCTTCAGCCACTGTGGGGCTGTATGCTCATTCCAAGGCATTTGTGAAGCTGAGTACCTTCTGCTGCAGGTTTTGTCCTGTCCAGCTTTCCCCTGTGTGGGGACATGACCATGAAGTGCAGTTACAGAAGTGACTCTGCTCTCTCCTGTTGCAATAAGCGTTAATGTATGTTAGCAGCGAATTCAACTTGTGTAACCTTTAACGTGGAATATTGCATGAGTAGCAACTCATTTCTCATCTGGTGTGGAGCAGAGGGTCTCTGCTGTGTAAGCTGGATCAGCAAAGCACTTAGGATGAAGAAATCCATTGCTGTGAGGTCCCACAAAAACGCAACAGCTGCTGAAGTTTATTGAACAGCTCTGAGTTTTGCCTCTTTCTCTGTTCACCTCGTTCTCTAATCTTTGACTTAAGGTTTAACAGCTTCCAGCAGGAGAAGAGTATTGGTACAATGCAATGCATCATGTTACAAAAAAATTGCAGGTAAGCAGTAACTGTATTTACTCTTCAAGAGGTTCACAGGGACCTCTTTAAGAGGTACAGGAATACACAAAGTGTTAAAGAGCATCTTTTGGTAAAGTCACTGTGAAAATTCATGTTGTCATGTTTTTCAATAAACTCAGGGCTGGGGGAATTTAGCAGGAAGGTTGTTCCCCTGTGGACAGATGTACTCTTACTTGTTGAGCGTAGGCTTATTTTCTACAGCAGATAACTCAAGTTGCAGATCAACCTCTGAAATTTTGGGAATGAGAAGACACTCGCTATGAGACTCTGAAATGTGCTTTCTGAAGGGAGGACTTGGTTTGGTTGTGGTTTTTTTTTTTTTTTTTCCTTCCTTCTCCTGATGACAGTGTTTCACTTGCAAAAATGGCTTCTCTATTTACAGAGATGATTGAGTTGCCTTTAAAGGAAAATCAAAATCTGGAGGAAACTGATTAATGATCCAAAGGAATATAATGATCTGAACTAATAAAGTAAATGGAAATATTTATGTGCTTTATGTACACTGTATATAGTTTAAATACTTTAAAAGTTAATATTCTACTTGAAATAGCATGTTATTCTCTATTAAATCCTCTGGTACTATGATGGTTAAACTTACTAGTTTTGGTACAGAAGTTTGGTTTATAATTTTATAATAAAGTTGAAATGTGATTTAGTTAATGTTGTTTCCTGACTGTTACCAACAGGCTCGGAGAAGGCAGAGATCCTGCAGCTACTTCTGCCCTTCAGCCTGAAAAGGCTTGGGATAGCAGGTGCCTAAATATCGTTAGGGGGGGGTACAGGTACAGAAGAGGTTGAAGGAAAAAAGTTCCCTAAAACACCAACTTTTTAGCAGTACAATCTTAACTTGTGAAGATTACAAAGGGGGGAGAGAGCGCACTCTGTACCCTTGAGACTCAGGGAACCAGTAAACTAGTCAACTCTTTTTTTTTTTTTTTTTTTTTCCATAATGCACGCATGCACTTGGCCGCCTCATGCAGAGTTATTCCACAAATGCACATAAGTTAAAATGAACTATTTCTAAACCCTATTTTCCTTATTTAATTAATATTCAAGTACTTGCAGTAGTTTCAAACAGCTTCAAGTAAGGACATCTCTCACCTATCCTAAAAGATCCAGATGGTGAAGTTCCTTTCTCAGCTTTTACTTGTTGAAACATGGAGTAGCAGAACATGAGCAACATATCCCAGAAACCAAACAGTCGGAGATGCTTGGATAACGCTACAGCAGTTGCTGTAACGGAAGCTTATTTGGTGTCTTGTTCTAATAAACCTACAGCAGGAGTGTGAACTGCTACTGCAACCAGACCTGTGCTGAACGTTAGAAGATGGGAAAGAAAAGTCAAACCAGGAGGACACGTGTCCTGCACGTCCACAGCAGCTGTGCAGCAAAGCTATCCTGGCAGTACAGCGAACAGTTTCACATACTTGGTGGTCTGTGTTTCTGTCCAGGCAGAGAATAACACTTGGAAAATAAGTCCTGACAGCAAAGGAGAAACTGCTTCAGTTTTATTTCTTTTTCTATAAAAATACCCAAACTTTAAAAACCCAAGATGACTAAACCAGCACCTAGATAAGTGCAATGGTCTACATGATGGGCAGAAAAATGGATTCAGCAGTGACATTTCTTCAGAGAGTTGTTTTAATTAATTCCAGATGGTTGCTATGGAGCTTTATAACTACCTCTGATGGACAGGCATTTTATTTTTCTCCATGTCTCCACAGAGGCATCTCACCATTTCTTCCACCTACCTAGTTCTCAGCTGTTTCCTTCAGGGAATTCTTCTGTGAAGACTGGTCAGTGCCCCATGCTCCTAGCATGGGGCTACCAGTCTCCGTTTCCGGATGCATTCCCAGATCCAGTTGGGAGACACACGCTTAGCACCAGGATTGTCATCAATGTCCCCTATAACGTGTGTGGCTGAGGCTGTGTCGAACTCCGGCACCAGATCGCCGTCGTAGGCTATGAAGTACCGCTGGATTTTGTCGAAGTCCTTCACAGAGGGTGACAGGTAGAGCCTCACACCAGTGAATATGTCCAGCAGCGGCGTCTGCGTATTGTGAAAGAGAATGACAAGCACAGGTTGGTGACAACATTGAATTGGTCTGGAAACTGCAGTAAAATCTTTGAGGCATGAACAACTCAACAGTTCCCAAGGTTATCGTTCTAATCCCTTCCCTGATAACTGCAGCTTGCTCTGTGGACGACCATTAAATCACAGACACAAGCAACACCTGTACAGCTCCTCTGAAAGCCAGCTGGTACAGCTGCACAGGGCTGCCCCCGCTCAGGGGAGTTGTTATCCCGTTGTTCCTCTTGGTGATGGTGCTGATGTGGTCCAGTAAACGCGAGCTTAATGTCTTTGCCTTCACCAGCTGATGCTTCTCGGTTAAAGTAGGAGAACATAACTGCCCCAGGAGGGGGCTTGCTGTTTACATCAAACTAGCTACTGCAGGCAGGAAAGAAGAGCCATAGCCATCCTCTTCCTTTACAGGGGGTTTGTTACTGCCATTTCTGTTTTTACATTTCATCTGAATGTAGGGTGCTGCGACAGGACAATTTCAAAGGCTTCCCAGGTGGAAGGCAAAAGCGAACAGAGAATTGAAACCTCCTCGGCACCCTCCACCCCAAAAGTGGCTGCCATCCAGCTGTCCATACCTTTGTTCCATTGTCATCCATCTCAGATGCTTTTCGCTTCTCCCCTCGCTTCTCCTCTGATTTTTGAGGGGACGCAATGACTGCTTTGCTTTCTAAAAACAAAACCATTTGTCATTTCTGTTCTATATCCAGACACTGGTTGTGTACTAAAGTGGGGAGGGGGAAGAGTGAAGAGAGTAAAAGGGAAAAGTCCTGTCCCGCCCCCTTCTAGAAAACCCATGAGTTGGAATTCACTCATAAGACACATTCTTCTACTGCAAAAGGCATGGGACATCTTCCTGCCCTCAGCTCCAGTACGCCGCTGTTCAGCTTCCCCTCCTTGCTGTCACCACACTGCTTTTTTGAGACTGTGAAGCAGAAATCTGCTTCAAGTTATTCCCTAGTGATAAGTGCTGCTGAATCAAACTCAATTCACAGCTTTGCAATGTACTACCCGGAAATCCCCTCATCCAGGTGCCCTATTATATGCATTAATTTCATCCAAATAAAATTAAATACTGCGTCATGGCCAAAAATATCTAACCAAAGGGCATGTGATCTGCAGGAATGAGAGGAGCAGCTTTGCTGTTCAGAGCAGCCTTACACGTACTGCTGAGGACCTTGCTCTAGTAAGATACAAGGGACTGCAGTCCCAGAGAAGTAACTCCAAAGTAGTTTGGTACAAACTGTAACTGAGACGCTGCTAGGTTCAAGATAATCTGTTCTAAGCAGCACGTAATCTCAGAGAGTTTTTATTGCCTACGCGAGTTGCCTAAGCACCAACCCAAACAGCATCATCAGTGCTGTCTTTGTCTTTTCTCCATCCCAGCACACCTCAGAGCTGTGGCTATTCAATCCATGCTATGAATTACACAGACCAAACCAAGGGTCTAACCAGCTTTTCCCATTAACTCTGACATGCATGTAAAAGCTTCCACGGGATCATTGAGCATCTGAAGGCAAAGATCCAAAGCCTGCCTACCCCAAACACAGAGGACACACCCTGAGGCTTCTCTCCCTGGAAAGCACCATCTTACCTTCTGGCTTCTGGGCTTTGGCAGGTGACTTGTTTGGGGGAGTTTTAGTAGTGCTGTGTGGTGTGGAAGACCTGGAATTTCCTTCATTCTCTCCGCTGCTGCCAGCCATGGACTCATCTTCCTCCCCAGCCACCACACTGAAATCAGCCTTCTCTTTGGAGAGCTGGTACAGCTCCTGTCCCACCAGAAACAAGGCATTGTCTTCAGCCACAGCAAAACCTCTGACATTGGACATGAACATGGTCTGCTCTTGCTTGGTTCTCCCCTGAAGTATTTTATGCTTTTTCTTCCTGCACCTCTTTGTAGCCGTTTCCCTGTCAACTTTGTTCAAGCTCTCTGCATTCCACCCAGCTGCTTGACATTAAGGGCAGCCATACAGGGAGGTACCAAAAGCCACATTCACATCATCTGCTACAGAGCAAGACAGCCTGAAAAATGAACAATACCCACTGCTTGCTCAGGGAACGGTCTGTCTGAAGAGGGTGTTTTACCTTTCTCTCCCCTACCTGCATAGGGAGCCAGAAAACTGCTGGGCAGCAGGTGGGCTGAATCACTCCTTGCTTCCATGGCATAACAAGCACTTACATCTGCTGGCCGTCTCCCTGTAGGCAGCGTGAAGACAGCCCAAAGGACAGCAACCAGACTGAGAACAGATCTCATCCACTGACCTACTGCTGGGGGTGGCGGCAGGCCAACGGCCTCCATCAGCAAAGGAGGTGGAGAAGCTGCATGGGGTGGGTGCAGCCCCAGGGGTCCTGGCTGGCTGCTGTTTGGCCCCTGCGCCCTGGGGCTGGGCCAGGCTGCCCTTTGTCACTTCCCAGATGCCTCCCCCAATCTCAGCAATTAATGGGAGACCAAATGACCATGTACACTTAAGAGAATAAAGGTCACCTCTTTCAGGAAGGAAATTCCTCACCACGCAGGCTGCTACAAGAGCTGATACAACTAGCTGCCAGCACAGACCTTCCTGAAAGCGCACAACACAACAGCTCAAGAGACTCGAGAGGCCCCACGAAAGAACAAGATTCACATCAAAATAATCCAGCAAGCAGCCTGAGCCTGGAATAAATGGAAAATGTAACATGCCATCATAGGTACCAGTCAGCAGGCATCTTCCCTACATACCCTGCTATCAGAATTTGTCTTCTTAAATACAGACTGTGGTCAGAACTTATTCTTGAACATGATGCAAACACACTGTGTTAACTCACCTTAAGCTGCTGGAGGTTGGTGGCCGTCTGCCAGTCTTTGTCATCTCGAATGCGGGTGCAGCGAGGGAAGCGAATGGAGATCCCATCTGCAGTGTGGGCTTCAGCTTTAGAGAATTCCGCCCCCGTGATCTCCCACACCGGGGCTTTCTAAACACAGTATCGAGGAAGTCACGTCACATTCCTGTGTTGTCTCATGAACTAACTCTAATGTGTCTGTGTTCCTCTACCTCTACAACAACCCCCTCCCCTCCCAGCGCCGAGTTCCATATGCACAAACTGACCTTCTTAGTCACCTTAGTTAGAAAAACTTCTATTTTTTTTTCAGCAAGTAAGAGATCCTGGACTAATACAAAATGTCAATTCCTGAATAACAGCTTTTCTATCAGACATACATGGCACAAAACATACTGATAAATTTCATAAACAATAGCAACTTTTGGGTTACAGCTGTGCTTCAACTGTTTTAAGTCATATTTTTCATGCTTCAAATTTAAAGTAAGTTCAATTCTGGAAAGGATTTAATCCACAATAATAATTCCTAGAACTGCTACAGGTGTGATTTCTTCGTGAAGCTCTTAGCCTGAAATGCACCTGCAATATTCAGAGATAAAAACTCGCACTTCATTTCCTGTTCCAAGTATGAAGACTGATCTTGTAACAGAGGCAATGTGTACAGGTAAATGAAACCCAGTAGGTTGCTGTATCAGGGCTGGAAAACATTGTTAAATGACTGTGACAGCACTTACCTTTGGGTCTGGGACAATGAAGTCTGGGTAGTAGATTTTGTTAATTTTTAGCCACCTTGGAATTTTACTAGGATCCTATTAATTAAAAGCACAAAACCAAAATGATAGAACTTATGACCATACATGAACACAGCTCTCAATTATTGTCATTCTGTGTGTAAAACAGTCGCATCGTTGCTCCAATTGTGATTCATATAAAACAACACTTTTTAAGATGCTACAACCTTGATGCAAACGGCCTTCAGGAGGTCAAGTAAATATTAAAATTCAGTTCTCTGGTTATATGTCAAGTCTTGAAAAATAAGATTCCTCACCTAAATGTGACTCACAAAAGTCTTAACTCCCAACGTATCAGATTATCTAGCCACAATAGTCTGACTTGAGCGTTTCTCACCCGCAGCCCCATCTAGTGACTGTCTCCACCACTCGCAATATGCCAAAAAAAATAAATGGTACCCGCTCTGCTTTTCTCAAAAGAACTTTGTCTCAGCAGGAAACAGATGGTGCCTGGCTTCCCACTCAGTGGGAGTACAAAATCTCAGGCAGTGCCTCATCTTTGCGAGCTGGCTGCACCTACATCTCATTTGTGTCAGAGCAGTTTATCTGCTTTAACTCTAATTGAGCGTCTGCTCATTCCCAGCAGAGCACTTCAATTCTGCTTTTAGCCAGCAGCTCAGCAGGACGGCGGCTTTTACCAAACCCTTCACTGAGCATTCCTTGGATTGCCTCCGTGCCAGAGCCCCTCTCACCTTGCTGATCTTCACCATATCCAGCTCCGTCTGCAGACGCGCCAAGGTGGCATCATCGTGGCCACCAGAACACTTGGTCACCGTGCACCACTTCTCGCTCTTGGGGTCGTAGCAGCCCATGAGGAAGATGGACATCATCCCACCTGCGGGAGGGGAGAGCAGGGCGGTTCATCATCTTCTACAGGACAAGCCTCAGCTTTTCAAAAAGCAGAGTACTGAACCAAAACCCTTCGTGAGTTAAAGGGCCTTGGGCTTGTGATGGCTTCACAGCATCAACTCCCGTATACAAAAAAGCGAAACAGAGAGCCTCTGCGGTGCACAAGAGCCCAGCCCAAGATCTAAGGCTTTCCTGTGCCAGCTAACCCCGTGATGGGCTGCAGCAGTCACTAACTTGTAGAGCCAGTCACATTCTGGTAGGAGACCAAATGCTACAGGAGACCTGGAATGGGAAAAAGCTTGAGAGTTTTCTGAACTGACAGATCTCTGACTGTCAGCCAGCTCCAGAGACTTACCTTTACTGCCTTGTCCATAGAAAGCTCCCAGCACCACCAGGTCTGCCGTGTCAGCCATCGCACCCTCATTGAGGTAGTCCTTCTTCACTTTCAGCCAGTGTCGTTTTCCTGGCTCATAATTACCCTGTGCAAAACAAGGCAAGAATTCCCAGTCAGAAAGGAGATTGTCTGGTGGACAACCATCTCCCAAACAGCCCGTGCGTTCACCCAGCTAAGCAGTACAAGAGCACAGCAAGGCTCAGATACATAAGAAACAACTGGGATTGGATGTCAGCATCGACGGGAACCCAGAAATGTTTCAAGGATGCTCGGCCCTGTGTGCTTCACCCACAGATCTGTCTTTTGTTATTCCCCAATTCCCAGCACACACCAGTGATGAGTAAACATGAACCTGCCTTTATGTCTTTCAACACCAGTCCTTCCAGTCCCTCACGGATCACTCGGGTGATCATATCTGCCAGATCTGACGCTTTCTGAAAAGAAAGGAATCACGGTTAGCTCAAGGCCATTAAAGGGCTGTGCTCTTCAGGCTTTATTTGAAGGAGTGGTGCACTAGAACCAAAGCAACTGCAGAGAGATGAATGGGTAATTTCCTAAAATAGTTTTCCAGGGAGAGTCCCATACAAGTTCTCTTTGCTGCACATCCAGTGATAAGCTGGAAATACATCCCCAGAGGAGAAGGGTGAGTTCGTTAAAAAAATACTCCTCAGAGACGAGGTAGCCACACTGATTGTGTCCCCAGTATGCGCCATAGGTACAAGGTCAGATTTTCTTGGCCAGCAGTACCTGTTTACTTCTCTGTCCAACTGCCCTGGGACCTATGCTCTTTTCTTCTTCCCAAAATGCTTTCTCTGCCCCAAATGTCCAAGCATTCTCAAACAAAACCAAGGTGCTATGGAAATGAGTAGCAATGAGGAAAAATAATGGGACATAGGGCTTGTGCATAACACAAAGGAAAAACTGAGCATGCTGCTGTCTAAGTGCAGTGTTTAACACTCAGGATGTATCTGGGCTGTGTGGCACTTGAAGTTACCAGTTTGGAAACTGGAAGCAGCCTAGCTCCCTTGTATCATCCTTCAGTCTTTTCTGCACAGCTGGATTTGCAGCCTTAATTATTAAAAAGGCCATGTGGTAAAGGAGCAGCAGAGTGTCCAGAGTGCAAGCCATGAGATCACCACGCGTGCTATTTTCATGTTGAACTCACTGTGACATGCTTCATCTCCGAGAAGAGGATCCGGTTGGGGATTTCAACCATGTTATCGTGGAGAAACTTACGACGTTCACACAGAGGCCTAAATCAGGGTACGGATAATTAAAGGCAAGGAAAGAATTTCAACATGAAGTATCAGTCAGGTGAACATTGAGAAAAGCTACCTAAATAATCAAATGATTTATCCTATAGAGTTCCAGAGAGGACAATCAATTCTTACTTTCCTCCAGGAAGTAAGGTATAAAATAGAAACTTTATGTTAAGTGTACATTTACTTTCAGAGGGCCTAAGATGAGCTGGGTACCGAACCACACTGAGTTCAGCTGAAATGCAGTTAATCCTGGTATTTTGGAACTGCAGGGCAAGATGGAGCATGATCCTAAGCACAGTAAGGATTCTCCCATGCTGTCCTGATTGTAGAGGGGTAAATGGCCAGTCTTAACGGCCAACGTGAACTGCACCCTCCGCAGCGGTACGGTATTCCAGCGAGGCCACGCTGGGAAACCGGTCAGGCTGCTCTCACACTGTGCCAGACACATACCTGTCCATCAGGCTGATGTCATTGAAATAGATGCAGTCAAACACAAACAAGCAAACGTTGGCATCTTGGAAGGCAGCTTTCTGAAAGACAATTAAGATAGATTAAAAGAAATCTGGAGTTGCAGCAAGCAGCAATATGGAGTTTTAGAAAAATAACAGAAAAAAAAGTATGTATTATCTCCATAATCTTTTAGTTATAATAAGTTTAAGCCTCTTCTAAAAGACAAAAGTATTCTGAGAATTAAGATTTAGACTGAATGTGTTAAAGCACAAACCAGGAAAACAAAACATGCTAATTTCCCAGTGATGGGGAAATAATGCCACAAATATTAGTGATTTCAGACAACGTAGCATCCGTCACTACTGCTGCAACAAAAAACCAACAAACATTCCAGAGACTTCAGATTAACGGCTACTTTAAATTAAAGCACTTAAAATTTAGTTTTCATTTTACTGGCCTCTTCCTCACCACCACTTAGTCTAGACATACACACTACATAATATTCCTATGGACTAAGCACTCTGCATCACTGAGGCCCTCCAGTCTGCCATACGTTGCTGAAGCAACAATAAGCAATGACAGAATTGCAAGATTTTCCAAGGGGTTTTTATTATTTATCTTGAGCTGAAGCTGAAGTTCTGCTAGCTAGTGGTCAGGTTAACATCCAAACCGTTGTATTAGAGCAGTACCTTTTCCTTATGTCAGCCTGCTCAGGGATCTGATTTTTTCCCCAAATGCCCTAGTAAGCACCAGATCTCCTAAATGACCCTGTGATAATGGATTGCATGCTAGTGTTTCTAAGTCAGCAAAATAACAGCCTTCAACCACAAAAAAGGATCTTTTTTTTTTCTTTTTTTTTTTTACCTTATGCACACCAAGAGTCCCAAAAGGAAGTGGCTTGCCAGTTTTGTTATCGATGAGAAGAACTTCTG
>WHYT01014796.1:189844-289694 GCA_009806455.1 Tetrax tetrax | reverse complement strand
TTCCCGCCTTGCGCGCGCGGCCGAGGCTCCGCGAGGCTCCCGCCGCCCCCGGGGCTCTGCGGGCGGGTTGGGGGCCGTGCCCCGTCCTGTCCCCCGGCTTCCAAAAATCGGCCCTCCGAGAGCGCTGTGCCGTGGTGGTGCGGGTCTGAGGCGGTGCCCGCGTCTCCAGCTTCACCAGCTCGGCCCTCCGAGGGTGCTTCGCCATGCTGGTGCGGGCCTGAGGAGCTGCTGCGTCACCTGGCCTTCGGAGTCGGCGCCGTAAGAGTGCTGCGCAGGGTTCGTGCAGGTCTGAGCTACTGGCCTATCCCCAGCCTTGTGAAATTGGCCCTTTCAAGAGCGCTGTGCTGTGTTTGTGCAGGTTTGAGGTGTTGCCATGTCACCTGGCCTTCAAAATGGGTCCTCCAAGAGTGCTACACTGTGTCTGAACAGGCCTGAAGCACTGCTCTATCTGTGGGTCTCCTGAATTGTCCTTCCAAGAGCCCTGTACCATGTTTTGTAGGCCTGAGGTGCTGCCCTATGCTTGGCCTCCCAACACAGGGCCTGCAAGAGCACTCTCCTGTGTTTGTGCAGGCCCTGAGGTGCTGCTGTATCACCCCAGCCTCCCAAAAACAGCCCTCATCCCAGTACAGATGGACACATGCCTGCGGTCTGGCTGTTGGCTCTCTGGTGGTGGCAGCCATCCCTGTTTCTCTGATGGAAGTGCTGTTGTGCTGTGCCAGGAGGCTGCTGAGGAAGCTGGAGTGGATGCCGTGCACCCCAGCAACAGGATTACTGCCTTCATCCAGGAAAAGGATGCTGTGTAGGTTGTCACAGCGAGGTTGTCACAGCCAGGCTGTCCCTGACTGGCTTTGTTATTCCTCAAAGGCAGCGTATGAGGCATAAGGTACAGAATTTGCTTCCCCAGACACGTATCTGTCTTTTTTTTCCTGGCCTCCAGCTAGTTGCAAGGTGAACTACAGACAGACGGTCTTGCTCTTTTTCTCCACACACCAAACTCCAGCTACACAAACCACACTACTTGGAGCTGTGGATGAGCATAACAGCTACATCTGGTCACAAAATTGGGATGAAGTCAAGCATTTCTGATCGATAAGATCTGGCTATAAAGCAGTCAGTCTGCATTTGCAGTACTTTACATTGCAACACTTTGCTCTCGGACAACGTGTTCAATCCATGATCTCAGAACTGAAGCACACCTTCCTGTCCCTTGTGGCCCAGAAGTGGTGGGAGCCTCAAAATAAAAGAAAGAAACAAGCTCCCCTGACCAAATCCAACGGGGGCATTGAGTCACAGAAGAGAACTTGCTGCAGAAGGACTTGAGGAGTTCATGAAGGACTTCTTGACTGCTATTGACTTTGCCTGGAAGGCATCCAGACAGCAGCATGCTCCAGTTTTAAAACACCGAACGAAAGGACTGTACACATTCAGCTCCAAGACCGTGCGTTTGACAGACTCGGATTAAAGGTATGTGTGCGAATTTAACGTGGTTAAATTCTTAATTGTTCAAATTGCTTTGAAGAAGATGTACATTGAGAAATTACTTACAGAGCCAGCAGTGACTGGTGTAACAGTTTGCATTAAGACTGACGTCTTATCGGGGAAGAAAATGATAAAACCCAGGAAAAGTTGTGGCGCGTGCACTGTTCAGAGAGAGCCTGCAGGGAGCACATTGCACAGCGCAGTGTTTGTGGCATCCCCGTTGGTGAGATCTCTCGTTCATTGTGTGTTTGAGCCTGGTGAAAGAGATGGAAAGATGGACTCAAGGGCTGACGTTGCAGTGCGTCGTTACCTGATTTAAATAAAGCAGCTGAGCAACATCTCAGCGGTGGGATTTGCTTCCCTAACTGTTTCTGTCTAAAAGTCAGTGACATGATCTAAACTAGACTGTGTCTGTAATCAGCAGAGGAACCTGCAGAGGGCATTTCAGAGGCTTCAGTTAGGGGGAGATGAATTGCCTTCTGGCTCTTTCCAGCCTGGAGGGGTTCAGATGGCAGCACGAACAGGTAAGTGAAGGAGGAGGGCTCCCCTCTGGAGAGTCGTGCTGAGGCTGGAGACTGATGACTTGACCCATGGTGAAATGCAGGATGCACAGGCAGGTGGCAGAATGCTGCTGGGAGAAATGTGAGTTTCAGATTAATTTCTTCAGTGGGAAACAGACACAACTGACGTTCTGTTGCTTTTGAAAGGCCTGGGAATAACAGTAGCAAAGCAGGGGCACTCCTAATTCCTGCTCTCTTTCTCTGGAGCAATGCAGCTGAAGACTCTTCAGCCTGGAGCATTAATTTTGCTGTTCTTCCAGTGTGGCCCCAAGGGAATGGGTGAAAAGTTGAAACTATGCATCTTCTGAGCTTTTTCTGGCTGGCAGGTCTGAGATAAAGGAAGCGATAGAAAAGTTTCAACTGGCATGAGAAGGCCCCTGATTTTTGCCACTGTTCTTAAATTTTCCACATAAGCACTTTCTTCCCCTGAAGCTGTAAAGTGCATCTGCTGTTCTTACTCTGAGTGGGAAAGTACGTGAGCAAGGGGAGGAGTTAAAATTACTTTGGGTTCTACAGTTTTATTTGAATAAGCTCCAACTCCCACTTGGCCAAGATGTACCTTTAAGCAGCTGTGACTGGAGCAATATATCCAGTGAGTGTCTTTCCACAAAACTACAGACACTGAGTTCACAGAAAACTGAGAGAAAACGAAGAGACAAATCACTGCTGTTTCTCAAAGGATCAGTGGGGAATCACTGCTGGTGTCTCTCGTGGTAGCTAATACTGGAATTGCTGAGATGAGCCTCTTACCATAATGCTCGCTCTGTCCCAGTCATCAATGACAGACTAGAGAGGCCCCTAGGAAAGTAGAACTCTGTTTTAAGTACTTTATTCCACTAATACAGGGAGGATAATGCCCCAAAAGGCAGATTTAAAGGTTTAAGTCTGTCCTTACTTAAGCAAAGTGACCGTCAGGAGTGCTGTCATGAGCTAAAATGTATGTGAAAGCAAAATAATGCTCTCAGATTTTGTTTGTGTTTTTTTTTTTCTCAGTGTTAAGAAACATTTAAGCAAAAAAACCAGTTTTGGTTTCACCTGAAATGAGTGTTGAAAGTAGTTCATAAAAAAAAGGTTCACCTTGTCCAGATCTTCTGGGGGTACCTTAAATTAATGGAGTTTTGAACTGAAATTAAAGTTTTGATGCAGGACTTCTTTCAGAGTTACATTCCACTGAATCCTGTCTTCTTGATATTGAAAAAATGTCCAGAATCTCACTAAAATCAAATAAAGGGAGGGGGATGTTTAGAATGTCAATAACTGCAGTGCACAAATATGTCTCCCTCTCTGGCTGCGAAAGAAGATACTGAATCTGGACATGTGGTTTATTAAAATACAAGAGATAAGAGAAATTGAAAAGATTATAGAAAGCAGACATATATACATGAAATACATTTGGAAAAAAGGGAAGTGATGTCAGTTAAATAACAGATCAAGAAGCCATGTAAGGGAGTTATAAAGCTCAGTATTCCTTATTTGCATATATATTTGTTGGTAAGACTTATTTTGTTATGGCTTTGAAAGGAAAAGCTACTGCCAGCTTAATGGGGAAGGAAACAGAGTGGTGGATGGCAGTTCAGTCTGAAAGAGTTCGCGGTGCTGTTGGTTTGAGAAGTGGCTTACAAGGCTTTTTGGCTTCTAAGGGTGTGAAAAGTTGAATCTGGATATAACGGGAATGAAATCTCTTACAGACCTCTTTCTGGCCCTCAATTTAGTGGGGAAAGGGGAGAATACAATCTATTGTCAGCTTACAAATGAGTTTGCTTTTCTTCAGTTCACATTTTCTTCTCCTGGACAGGAAGGGTGTTTCCTGAAACCGTAAGTGGGACTAAATATGATCTAAGGTGTAACGCTAAAAATCTGGATCTCAAAAGAATAGCTGTTCCCTTCCGTAGGACACGTTATCAGGTGTGCCGATGGCAGTTCACCTTTCCTTTCCCCCGTGTTAGTGCTCTCCAGGGCGGTGCTTGTGATTCACTGCTTGAGGCACATGCAGCCATGTAACTCCTCTGCGTCCCTGTTCCCATCGCAGTGACATGCCTGCCTAGGGCAGTGACAAAAAGATGACAAGGACTGTGGTATTTTCCTGGAATTGGTATATACAGCCCTCTGCAGAGGAGACAGTTTGGGAATGTGACCTTTGTCCTTTAATCCAAACATAGCAAAAGTCTCTTTCTCTCCCCTCCTCTGCTCTTTTTGAGGGAAAACCTTGACATTTGGTACATGGATATTATGAATATCTGAGTACAGGTAAACAAATGTGAAATTTGTCATTTCTAGTGCAGGTTGCCAAAGAGTCATTTAACAGCCACAAAAAAAGTGTCAGAGATTTCCAGAGGCGTTTAGGAGATGCTCGTGCCCATTTGCTGTTCATACTAATGAGAAGTGAGTGTCCAAATCACTTGGACAGGTTTTGGAAAGTCTCAGCTAGATTCATGTCTTCCTGGAGGAAATTACATTTGACAGGAGGCTTCTGATGCAGAAGGAGTAAGGGCATTGGAGGCCACCACTTGAATTCATTGTATTTTGGTTCAGAAATCTGCCAAATGTGCAATATATTCAGATGCTGATACCTACACCTCTATTCTGCTGTCAGCTCATATAATATCCTTTATTTTTCTGCTTACTGCATATGCTGTTGAATTAGATAGACGTATTTGCAAGGTGAATGACAAGTGTAATTGGCTATAAATGCTCCATTTAGAGAGATTGCAAACTATGTTTAAGTTACACCCAAGTGCACCTGTACTTGAGATGCAAAGTCATTCAGCTCCCACAGCACCTTCATTATAACCATACTTCATCCTCCCACACAAATAGATTCTGAGGAAAATAATTTCTCCCCAAATGTACATCTGCTGCAAATTATACCAGCATCATTACACATGCAAGTATAGTGAACACAAATCTCATGGTGCTGATTGAAAGATGACACCTACTTTTGGAAAACAAAGGAAAGCTAAAATAAAAGCTTCACAATTTTTTTTTTGGTTTGTTTCTAATTCATCTGTCATTTCTGCATGCTTGGAGAAGACTTTTTCAAAATTTTAATTGAAAACTTTAGCTTTGAATCCTTGAGAATCAGATTGAAACCATGGCTGAATTTTTTTTTTTTTTAACTGACCTTGTTAGGGAATCACTGTTGCTAAAACCTAGAGATCATTTTAATACCATTCTTTGTGACATCTTAAATAAATTCCAGAAAAATGTGAATATTTTCAAGAAAGGCTATAAAACTTCAAACTTTTTTGTCTTCTTTCTTTTGGAAAGTCTTTAAGGCTTCTGATAAAAGGGCTGGTTTTGAATGCAAACAGCTTTTTATTGAAACATTTATGACTAGTTCTCCTGCAAAGTAACACTTGTGACCAGAAAGAAAATGGTGCAATTTAATCGGTGCCTACCTTTCATTGTTCCTGTCAGATCTGCGGTTGGTTATGTTAAAAGCATATTTGTGCAAAGCACTGCTTATTATCTTAACAGCCAGGAATCTTGCAGGTTTCAAATTCCCAGTTTCTCTTCTGTTTCTTCATTACACTAAGTGGCAATTGTGTACCAATACAGAACAGACAGGGCCAGGCGGTTTAAACTTCTTTTTGTGTCTCAGGTAATCCGTGTTCTCTGCTTTAATACAAAGTAGTCCCAAGACTGCTGCATGCTTTCCTGTGTTCTTTCAAGCCACATCTGTCAAATCTGTACTCGACAGCTGGTCTGTACGGGTGTCATACATTCAAAGCAAAGACAGTTAAATGAAAGAAACTTTAAACAAATCCGATATAGATTGTGCCCTGCTGCCTGCCTTGTGGGGCTGCGGCACGCCTGATCGCAGATCTGATCTCACTCGGATACCTGAGTAGCAGTAATGACAGCCGCTCCATTTTGTCCTGCCCAAGGAAGCTGTGGGATATCTTTAGCTACATGGAGTATTAGCACTCTGTAGGCTTTCCGCAGCCAAAAGCATGTTTCAGAAGGCAGATGGAAATTCAGGTACAGGATGACTTCTGGGGACCCTAGCTCTTGGCCGCTGCTGTTCAGCAAGTATAGGAGTTGTTATCTCTGGGCTTTGACGGAGCCTCAGGATGCCACCTGCTAAGGAGGCACAGACAAACCTCTGCTCGGAGGGAAATTCTGCTGTTTAATATTACAGGGAACCTTCTTTCTTTAGTGCTAAATGACATTATTTCTCTTTGAGTCTCTCCCAAAGTAGTATGCAGCATTACACATTGCTGTGCTAAGGGCTGTATGTGTAATTAGTGATTTGCGTGACTTCCAAAAGCTACAGTCTAAACCTTAATCCAGCCTTCATGTTGAACATCATGCCACATCTCTTGATATCGTTTATGATCAGGGGACTGCAGTTCTCAGAGCCAATTCCACATTGGAGCTGACTTTTCTTAGGGAGACAGAATGTTAAAAAAAATATTAAACTGAGCCTCATTAGAAACTGGAGACATAAAAGTTTCCAGAGCCAGATTGTGACTGCCTGCCACTGCAGAGCTGTTTACGCAGGGAATAGCTCTCCAGGGACGGGCTATCTGCTGCTGCTTCTGCTCCACAGACCCTGCACCTCAGTGCCAGTGCTGGAACCAGGGGTTGGGGTTCCTGCCTGAACAGCGAGAGTTGTAATGATTGCTAAGTGCCTTCCCCTCTCTGGAGAGTGGATGGGTTGTCACAATACCTCTGTCTCACTTGCAGTGCCTTAGGGGCATGGTAAATGGGATAAAACCAGAGCTAAAGCAAATGCAAAACCTCTGACCTATCTGCAAACGTTGCTTCTGGGGCTCTTTGTTTCTATGTATCCTCAGAGCAGGTTGGGGGATGCCGGTTTATTGCTGCCTAGGATATCTTATCCTTTTGCTTTCGATGAAACGTAACTCTCTTCTTTCTGAAGGGTTTTGGAAATGGCATAAGATTAACTGAGGAGCTGCCATTTGGCTTCTGTGTATCTCCAGCCAAATAACTGCACATTCACTTTGTTGCCACCAGATCTTTCTCTGCAGGGCTGCTGCCCAGAAAATCAGGTCCCAGCCTGCACTTATGCCTGGGGACTAAGCTGTCCCAGGTAGAGGGGCTTTGCTGAATTCATGAAGTTCCTGTTGGCCCCTTTCTCCAGGCTCTTGAGGCCCCTCAGTAAAGTCCAGGCTTGGTCTGTCTCTCTGCCTTCTCATCCCATTCCTTCCTGGCTCCCAGTTTTTCCCCTTCATTATTCTAAATGTGGAATCTCATTGAAATAAACATGAGTGAGTGAAAACACCTGCACATTGAAGCAAATACAGTTAAAGCAACATTAAAAAAAAAGCTTTTCCATCTTGGTTATCATCTGTTGTTGGTATTTTGGAGAAAGCCAGTCTGCTTACAGCTACACCATTACCTTTACACACAAGGTCGCATTAACTGTCTGAGCAGATGCCGAGGGTGTTGGAAACACCCACCTGCTGCAGATGAAACCCAATTAACCAGCCCCATGCTGCTATAAAAACCCCAAGCAGCAGCTCTCCTGGTTCTTTGCCTGGGGAGAGAGATGTGTGGGCTGTATTCAGGCTCAGAGTTAGGACTTTTGCTCTCTCTTCTGTCTTTCTGAAGACTCTTTCCTCTTATAATAAGAGATGTTGTGCTGAATAACGCTATTTGAGAGCAATGCCTGTCTGATCAGTGAGGGTTTTTTTGCTTTCAGAGGTATTTTTAGACTAGTCAGTAAGTCTGTGATAGGGCTGGACCCCTTAAAAGTGCTGGGTAGCTTGGTTTGTAGCGTCTGAAAGGAAGGGGTGTAGGTTTGCCTTGTGAGGAGGCTGACTGCTATTCTGTAAGTGTTTAGATCTAATCCATACTAATGAGATAGCTTCTTATCTAACTGAACTGCAACACTTCTTAACTGCTTTCTGCCTTCTTTTGAAAACCTCTGTATTAAATTACTATGAGAATAGTTTCTAAAAGGCATTCTCCTAACCTTAGTTTCTTCACTAAATTGAATGAATCTAGCGATGTGTCTCTTAGAAACAAATCTTTTTTAAACCTGCACTCTATTCTTCTTGACCTCTCTGCCCTAAACAATTTCTGAGGCAAGATGAATACCAGCCTGTGAAGATCATAGCTACATATATTCTACTTAAGCATTCACTTGGCTGAGAGCCTGGAATAAGTCACTTGGAAGGGTTAAACAACTTCTAGGCCTATAGATGGGACCTCGTTATGCAGTGTGTGAGGAGAGTTATTACTGTAAGCTCCTTGTTCAGGTGTAGTTGCTCTGCTCACTGGATGGAAAGTACAGGTGCTGAGGTTACCCTGGTGCTGAAATGTGAAACACCTGGGTTAACTTCTCTCGCGTGGGAACCTTCTGCACTTTGCGCCGTTCCTGCTAATATAGAGTTCTACCATTTTGCTGCTAGGAAATGTAGGAAAGGAAGGTTTCCACTCCCTGTAAGGATTATATCCTTGCTTTGAGCCACTTTGAATTGCTAATACTAGCTTAAATATGGCCTGGGCTAATACCACTGCTGAGAAGCAGACCAAGTTATCGGCAAAACTTTGAAATTGGATGCTTCCAATTTGAATCTCAGATGTCCTCAAGGCTCTTGAGCATGGAAAGACAATATGCCTAAACACATGAGGTGAATGGTCTTGCTCCTGGACTTCAGTGGGATAACGAGGATGATTGTTTCTCTAGAAGTGTGTTGCTTAGAGTGATCTCCACCTCCCAGTGCACTCTCCCATTA
This sequence comes from Tetrax tetrax, assembly GCA_009806455.1. NCBI lineage: Eukaryota > Metazoa > Chordata > Aves > Otidiformes > Otididae > Tetrax > Tetrax tetrax. The sequence goes on along the minus strand of WHYT01014796.1, from coordinate 280,948 downwards.
CCCAGGACAGATGAACCAGGTTGGGACAGTTCCTCCTCCTTTAGGAGTGTTCTGACCTGAAAAAGGGGCTGGAAAAGGAACCAAAAGCAGTTGTTTTCTTCATTAATTATTTAATCTTACTAGCTTTTGTTTTGCTGATAGTTACCTTCTAAAGGCAGATAGAAGGGGGTTTCTAGTTAGATTTATCCTCAAATAGGACTGGAAGAGAAATCTGGATTGTTGGTTTGGACTTGCATAGCAAGGCAGAATTGCTTTGACATGTTGAAAGAACCACCAAAATATTAAAGTTTCCAAACTTTCATGCAGCAGCTTTAAATGTCTGTGTCCTAGAAAAATCGCTAAACCAAGTAACTGCTTTTTGGACCTGTCTGAAATGCTTAGGTCTACAGGCTGAATTTGAAATCCCAGTGAAATGCATGAAGTCATCTTAGATTAAGAGTTGAATTCACCTGTACTGCATGCTTAGAGTCAGATGGGATGAATAATGACATAATTTGGATCACTTTTCCCACACAACAGATGTCACTCTGATTGAAATTCAGGACAGGATTCCCAACTTTATCCCACCCTATGTGTAGCTTTTTTAGCTGAGCTTTGGTCTCCTCTGACTCGCTGCATTTCCATGTGAGCTGTGTACCTCTTCCTGAATTAATGTGAATTCCAAGTAAATCTTCAAACTGGTGAGGTTGCTGCATACTGGGCTTGCTTTCAAATACCTGTGTCCTTAAGGTTGTCTGAAAGCAAGGGGAATCCGTGTTCTAGTAAATGTGACCATATTCCTTCCTCCCCTGCATGCGGAATGAGCACCAAAAAGTCATTGACCAAATGCTTCCAAACAATGCCAGATTCTCTGAGGACTGATACCACAAAGCAGTATGTTACTATGTGCTCAGGGCTTTGCTCGTAAACACGCGTAGCTGTCTGTGTGATGGAAATGGCAGGTTAATTCAGTGATGGTCTGCTCACTTTCTGTATGTAAATAGTGATCTGGAGTGCACAGACAGGGCCCTCTAAAGGGATTATGTAATGTTAGAGATCTTTTTCTGTAATGACTCGGTGACTCTCTTACAGATGAATCTGCTGCCAGTGATGTTCTGTACAATAAAATTGTCAAGGCTTTCTGTTTTCCTTCAGAATGGGATCATACTGCAAGCCCCACTTAGCTTGTCCTTGCTTCAGAGCGAAAACCTTTTTGATAAAAATGTCCTTAACTCTTTCAGGACACTGTGCACAGGTTGCTGGCTGCTTTCTTACCTGCCCCTGGAATTGCTGCGTAACTGAAATCATCAGGTTGTTCTTGCAAACAGTTCTCCCATTTCATTTTAATACTTCGAAGAATTACTGGACCTCATAATATTGATCTATTCGCTTCCTATCCTTTTATAGCTGCCTATATAATTTCTGATCCTTAAATCTGACAACTGTGTCCCCAAGACGACTGTTCTTAATGTTTAAATGATTGCTACCTTCTATCAAAAAAATCTATCGTTAAAACAGGAAAGACAGTGCAAAAGCAATAAAATAGTATGTCTATGGATTACTTTCAGACTACTCTTTAGTATAAAACCAATGTGTGGAATATAACTTGATTTTTAGCTAAAAGTGGATCAAAGTTCTCTAAGCACTAACAAGAAATCACATAGAAACAGTGCCAACTGGTAGTAAAAGTGTCCAAATTTTGTACACTTCCTGTGTATGAACCTGCATAGAAAGAGTTATTTCAGAAAGAATGAGAGGTTTATACTTTTATGGAGATATCGCAAAGACATATAGGATTACGAGAATGCTAGAAACAGCAATTAATGTACTAGGTCTTTCAGTAATGCCATTTCCTCTCTGTTGAGCAATTCAGTGCTTAAACTTTATTTTGTCTTTTTTTTTAGTGGATCTATGTTTCCATGTTAAAGCACTGCATATAATTTTGGGCTATAACTTTTTATAAATGCAAAAAAATTCCCTGCTACTCTCCTTCCTGTTCTGCAGATCACCAGAGAAACTGCTAATGCAATTTTAATTTATACCTCTACCTTTTTCTCAAGCTCTGGGACAAAGATTCCCTAAAGTGCTTTAGAACAGAGGTCAGACTGCATTTTTAAAACAGCTGTGAGGAGTGTCTGATCTGTAATATAAACCCCATGCTCTCCAGCTCGGCAGTCTAATCAAGCTTGGAAGCTGTTGATTTGGTAGGAGGGTCACTGTGCATGCAGCAGCTGTGTAGATCACATCACATCTTCATAAGGCAGTTAGATGCTGTGGAAGGCCAAGCTTCCAGTGTTCCCTCTGTTACCATACCTCCCATTTCCTCCACAGCCATCCCTCCAGCGTAGGAGGTGTCTTAAACAACCCCTGCCAACTGCAACTGCTTGCCATGGCAATTAGCCCCAGTGCTGGTGTTGCACTCCACGTTGAAACGGTTACAGCCTCTCTCTCTGGATCTATTAAGAGCTGCAGCCTTGCCGAACATGCTTCCCAGAGCTTCTGGCTTTACATGTTTGTTCATTTCTTTGTCAGCATACATAGTAGAGAAGCCCTTATCCAGCTTTGTCTGTTTGCTCTGGCTTCCTAGCAAATGTCAAGTGACATCTATCTTTTAATGGTAAAACAGGCATGAAAATCAAATGCAGCAATTTTTGAATCTGGGCAACTTCCAGAGTATGAGCTTTTACATTTCTGTGCTGCGAGGCTGATGCTTTTTAACAGTCATCTTGCTTATCTGATGATCAAATCTCCAGACAGTTGAGTGATAAATATGCGCCAGTCCTACATCTGTCATCCAAAATATGCTTGGACTGTTTGCTGCTTGTGCAGATGGAGTGTGTTAGGTGCTTGCATTTGGTTGGGACCATGTTACATGTCTGATGCTTATATTCTATGCAGAGGAATGAGATTTGAACCATTTGTATTCCATGGTACTTTTCCCCTTTCTTTCTTTTCCTTCCTCATTTCTTTCCGAGATGCATGACCTCTGTATACTCCCATTTTCTCTGTGTTTCACCTCACGCCTCCTGTGCAGACAAACGTTTCTTTGAGGACAGGAAAGTGATGTACTGTAATACCAGTTTTAAATAAAAAGTTTTAATAAATTAAATTTTATTAAAGTTTTATAAAATTTAAAGTTTTAAATATGTTTCAGCTCAATGTCTGTAGAATCACCTTGTGAATATTCTTTCTTCAGAGTAAGAGGAACCTACTTTTTAGCAAACAGTCTGGGATATATCTGCTCTCACCTCGTGAGGCCAGGTGTTACAGCAGAGCAAATATTTTTGAAACTGAAGATACAAATAGTGAGACAATAGTGGGGATTTTTGAAGTGGCAGTCACTGAAAGTGTAACTTTGTTACCAAGTCTGTTTTTTTTAAACTTTAACAAAAATCTTTTCTACTTGCTTAATGATTTTGGTATCTTAAACTTATACCATCCCTCCCCCGCCGAATTTACACGCAATCTTCTGATTAACCTGCCTCTTTCAGGCCAAACACTGCCACGTAAAGCTGAGAAAGATGTCACCAGCGTGTCCCATATCTAGGACTGGTACTCTAAGCTCTGTTAGGACACGAAGCTCTGTTGCAGCATAAACAGAGTTTTAAGCTTTTCCAGAGGAAGACTAGATGGGAACTTCTGTAATACAAAGAATGATTTTTAGAGGTTCTCCCTGACAAAGAAAGGGAGTTCACTGAGATTTATCAAATATCAGGCAAGTAATTAAACTTGGAAAAGCTGGTTCAGCAGGCTGCAACTTTGAAATGGTTGAGTCAGTCTGCAGAACACAACTCTGCTGAGAGACTTCAGTGACTCTGCCTGAAACCTCAGGTAATTGTGGCCACTGAAGTTCTGTAGAAAGCAAACTCTACCTGCATGAGAGCTTTGCGACGTGCCAAGGAAAGCCGACTTCGTAAAAGCTCCACTACCAGACACCTACTTTCATTTTCCACTGCTACAACTTTCCTGGAAGGGTTTTTGCTAGAGCAGCGTGACAGGACTGTGCACACAGCATCACATAACAGTTGTCTTTTCCCAGCTCCAAGCCTCTTTTTTGCACCCCCTCCTGGTATCAGGACTAGGGGTAATGGTTTCAAAATAGAGGGAGGTAGATTTAGAATAGATATTAGGAAAAAAATTTTTACACTGAGGGTGGTGGAACACTGGCCCAGGTTGCCCAGAGAGGCGGTGGATGCCCCATCCCTGGAAACATTCCAGGCCAGGTTGGACGGGGCTCTGAGCAACCTGATCTGGTTGGAGATGTCCCTGCTCCTTGCAGGGGGTTGGACTGGGTGGGTTTTGAAGGTCCCTTCCAACCCAAACCATTCTGTGATTCTATGATTGTATCAGGATTCACTCATGGAGGGCAGATGCTGCAGTCTCGTACCTGTCTGAACTACTGAGAGCTCCTGAAAAGGAGTTCTCATTAGGGGAGACTGGCAAAATAAAGTCCTCTTTAATCTCCCAAGTGACTTATTAAATACAGGGTGTTGTTGGGGCTGCTCTGTCTTGTTGTTGTCAGTCTTGTTTGAAGCAAAGCATGAGTAATGTGCTTTGCCTTGCTGCTGACGGGGTGGCTGGATAGAAGAGGGTGATTTAAAGGCTCGGCTCCCAGCCTTCCATGTGTAATCTGCCACTTGAAAAGTGGCTTGTAGTGCCAGTGTGGTGCTAAGCCATAGTAGGTAATTTTTCTTCCTTGTGCTGTTGGTAGGAGAAGCTTTTGCATAGAAACTGCCACTTTGACCTTCAATTTGCAAGACCAGAAATATTAGAAATTTATATAGGGAGAGAAGGGAACCTGCACTTATCTTCTGATGGGAAAAATTTGCACCTCCAGCAGGCTTGTCTGGGTTCATGTAAGAAGAAAATTATTTAAATTCTGTACCATAGTTGTGGCCACTTGCTGTCTCTTCAGATTGTCTTATCTTCTTCCTTTAAATTTTTTTTTTCCTATCACTCCTTAATGGGTTAGAAAAGATTTTCATTTCTTTCTGAGTTTGCGAATGGGGAATGGCAAACAAGATGTTAGTAGCAGAGAGGAAAGCATGGCTGTGGTCACGTCTTCCATCAGATCAGTTTCAGGTGCTAAGCAATAATGTGGTGTCAGAATACTGAGCAATGAAGCATTAGGATCATGCACCTCAATTTGTTTCAGTCCTCTGGAACCTAAAAGGAAATCCCCTACTACTTCAGATCCCATCACGAAATAATGGCATTCCTTCTCTTCTGCTTCCCTCCCTGCTCCCCTGGGGAGAGATCAGGCAGTTTTAGATAACCCTAGCCTTCAGTCATGTGTCATAATGATATTATAAGAGAGAAGATATTTAAAAACAAGCAACAAACAGGCCTGAAATCAGTCTCAGCCCACCCTCCTAGTGGTTGATGGGAGGGGGAATGTGGTTGTCTTTTTGGAGAACTGCCCCCCTTGCCATTTTTGCTGCCTTCCATACTACCATCAAATGCCGGCCCTGTAAGCAATGACTTTTGAATGACTGAAAAGTGGTGGAAGAGAGGGAAAACCAGCATGAGCAGGTGACCTAACAGGCCTCCAGCTGGTGCCACTGCCTGAGGGCCCGGAGTTCCGTTCCTCGTTGTGACCATTTCTTTCTGGACTCCTCCACTTGCTCACCAGCCTCAGTTTTCAGCACAATGAGGTGCCCTTCTATCACAGGCAGTAGGTCAGCCTGTATTCCATCCTGCTTCCTGTAAAGAGACCTGTGATGTCGCCAGGCAAGGAAAACAGGCTCTCCTGGGTTTTCCAGGATGGCACGTGAGCAGTCTGTAGCCCGTAGCACTCTGGGCAAGAACACGTTGGTTTTGATTAGAGCTGTGGTGTGTTGGTAAACCGGCAGTGTATGAGGGACAGCTTGAAACATAAGGTCCTCCAGGACTAGATAAGCATAACTGCATATTTGGAATTAGCAAAACTGCAAGGATCAAAGCAATCTCCTGGATGGATGACTAGATCAAAGGAGAGACTTTAAAAGCAGAAAACATGGATGTTAAGTTCTCCATCTACACTCTATAAATACAAGATGCCAGCGGTAAAGAGGATATAGGAATAAAGGGAGCTTTTGCACATTTCTCAGCAGGAAATAATTTAGAGTCTGACTAGTTTGATTTTAAATTATGATAAAATAACAGGCACAGAACTCCAGCACAAACAAGGTTCTCCTTTTAAAAACTGAGTTTGAATCCTTATTAGAATATAAAATAAAATTGTAACTTCTTCCATAAATTTACATGAAAGAACAGTATCATGTTCCTCTGCTTGAAGAACAGATGCTACCTGACTAAACAGCAAACTGCAACATATCCTAAAATCTATCAAGAAAAGCCTGTTACTTGGTCTCTTGTTAAATCACTCCCTGACATTCAGATAGAATCAGAGAATACAGATCTCTTCCAGCACAAGGGGCTCAGCAACGTGCACAGCAGATTGGAAACGTGACTGCTGCTTGTTGTGCGTGTGGCTATTAAAAGCATACGATATTCTGAATGAAAAATAGCAATGGCAATCTGCTCAGGCTTGCCTTCTCTTTTGAAGGCTTTTCGTACTGGTCAGTCTCATCTTGAACAGCCTGCAGATGTGGTTGTCCTGCTTGCGAATTGACCGTGAGACTTTGACCAGCGTGGAGGTGGCAGCCAGTGGAGCTGAGGTGAGAGCTGAGCCGCAACCTCGGAACAGAAGCATCTCTGGAGTCTGAGTGCTGTGGTATAAATTGTCCTGTCCTGTCCTCAGGGATTGAACTCCCACACTGACATGTGCATCCTGCTGCAAGTAACGCTAATGAACAAATACTCCTTCAGTTAAATGAGATGTTTCAGGGGGTTATAAAAGCAGCTTTCTGGGAGTCAGAAAATAAGCTGAGCGGCAGCTTATGCAAGAAGAAAGTGCAAATTGTAAATGTCTGTACACTCAGCCTGTTGCCCTTCCCTCACTGTTCTCTGTGTTTGTGGATCTGCAGGTATTTAAAGGAGTAGGCAGGCAGCTCTGAGGATCTCACTGTTTCCCTGGATTGGAGTTTGTTCACTAAAATACTTTTGTGAATCTGACCCCTCAGGCCTACCCCATAGCTTGGCAATGAAAATATGGAAGCCTGGAGAAAATATCTGGGTCTTAGGAATAAGATTTGACTTCACTGTTGTGAAGGGGCATTTGGAACATGGCAGCTTTAATGTTACCTCTTGCTACAACAGAGTTTTCTGCCCGAGGCTCTCCTTAATTACACTCTGGATGGGAGACAGGAAAGAGAAGCATCCAAAAGAACAACAAGCACTGCCGTGCCTGGCTCCTCTTCTTTTCTGAGCAGATAAAGCTGAGAGGAAAGAAAACATCTTTCATTGTACACTACTCTTTTTCGAATTTCTAAGATCAGTTAACTGCCAACCACTTTCTAATCCAACCAAATCAATTTGCAAACTTTCATTAATACTATCAGGTAATCTGCAAGCTGTTTACCCCCTGCCTTATTGGAAGGAGCATTAATACACAGGATAGAGGATACCTCAGGGAAGACAGACATTAAGTTAATAATTAATGATTACAGAGGCCTTGAGGCAACTGAATGCATTTACCTCTGTGAGGATATTGAAATTGCATTGCTCTAATTTCAGCTCTCTCCCTGCAGTTGGTACTCAGAGCTGGGTTGGAGCCTGGCTCCAGATGAGATGTTCTCACCCTGGATCGCAATGTATAAAGTGTTCTTGAGAACTGCTGTGTTGCTCCACGCTATCCCATGAGCTTGTGCTAGTGCTGGGGCAGATGTAGGGGGCTAATTCCTCCCGACAGGCTCCTGTGGTGCTCTGAGCCTGCTGCCCGTGAGCCGTGGGTGCTGAATGCACGGTGGGTGGAACTGACACGATGCAAAGTGCTGATGTGTGCTGTCTTCTGAGGTCACTGCGGAATCGTTCCACAGCCTCAGAAGAGGCTCTGTTAGCGGGCGGCATGGTGCAGGGTGGATCCTCTGAGGGGCATGCAAGCCAAACACCAGCCCTGGTCTTCAGCTAGCCAGGGAGGTGGTATTCACTGAAGAAGCCTCTCACAAACACGGTGACAGAGAATCTAGCACAGCCTTAATCCAAAGGATCAGGATTCATCCATAAGCCTGTGAAATGGGGATTTTGCTTGACAGGCCTAGGGGTGTGGTGTGCATGCTTGCACAGCCTGCATAAATTAATGGTGTATGTTCATTTAAGAATCTCAGTTTTTTGTAGGTATCTGTCTTCATCTTTTCTTCCCTTCTTTCTGCACCATCCACAGTTTCACACATTACCTCCAAAGGTCCTGGTTCCAGTTTACCTGTGCCAGTGTCTGTTCCCCATTCTCTCAGACCACGTGTCTATTGCCTCTGAAGTTTCCTCTGTTTATGCTACACTGTGCTGATTTTGTCCCGTTTCCCTCAGAGTTTGTTCTCCTGCAGCAACTGCAGTTGCTTGTCCAGGGCCAAACTAAGCCTGTTTGGGGTCAATGTGCTGGGCTGTGGCTGCCTTCAGGACAGCCCTGAGCACATGCCTGTGCTGGGACAGTCCTGGGACGTTTGTGCAGAAAGACTTTGGCACAGGCATCCACAGATGTGAGGGGGAAGCTGAGCCGGGTGTAAGACACCCAGATTAGTGGTTCTTTGAGTGACTTTCCCAAGGCAAGCATAGTACCAACATCTCCACCCCCAAGTCTGGATGAATTTTTGCCAAACAGTGGAATGTCTGAAATAGCTTTAGATAGGCCTCCTCCTTTATAACACTTCAATTCTGAAGAGTCTAGTTGGAAAGTGTGTTTAATTCTTACACCCCTTGTTTTCCACTCAGAACCTCTTCACTTTGGATGTGAGAACAGCTACTGTGCTCCTTGTCTTTCATCCAGTCTTCTGGAGATAGGTCTTATCTGGCTCTGAGGTGTAATTTGCTTGAAGCTGTCCTTCCTTACTCATCAATTTCAATGTTAACGTGGTGCTTGAGCTAGTTCTTTTATTAAGTTTCAGGGGTTTTGTATTCCACAATCCAATTTTGCATTATTGATAAAGTGTTGAGCAGGGGATTACTTGAGACATGAGCTTTCTGGTGCGTTAGTCATACCTGAGTTGTATTTTTCAGAGGAAACTGGTCTCCTATTTAGGCCAGTTACTTGCCTGGCTGGCTGCTTCTGTTCCTCTGTAGCTCTGGGGTTACTCACTCCAGGCGTAACTGCAGGCTCATGTCAGGGAGAGGAAGGGAGAATGAGCAGGGAGCCAAGGGTGACAGCAGGGCAGCAGAGGCCACAGCCTTGCTGACAAGCGCTGCAGTCCCACAGTGCCCCAGCAAGAAGAGCAGAGCAGATGTGGTGACAGCAACCAGGGTCAGCCGTGGCCCAGAAATCACCAGCGAAGTCCATAGTGCCAGGGCAGGTCTGAGGTCAAGCTGGGGAGTTAAGCCAGCAGGTCAGATCGGGATGGTACACGGCCAGGCACAGGCACTTGTTGTGTGTGCAATGCTGGCCTTTGGGTTATCAGATCCTACGTCTTCTGGTGGCCAGTTGTGGGTCTGTCATGGTATTGGGGGAGGACAGTGCTCACAGTAGTCCCTCTGGGTGCCAAGCTGCTTGTCCCAGTACAGGCAATCTTCCTCATCTGGCAGTGCCAGTTCAATACCATGCCAGGAGCAGGACATTTGTGATTGCCTGGGCAACTTCTGCAGAGAGCTCATCCCTTTTCCAGGGCTAAAATGATGTGGCTTGGGGAAAGGAGAGCAGGAGTGTGTTGCAGAAGCCTGCAGAGCCACGAGCTGGCTCTATAGGCTGGCCATGGTCTCTGCCAAGGTTTGGAGCTCAGTCTTGAGCTGTGGGGCAGTCCTAAAGGCATGTGTAGGGAAGACTGCAGAGCCTGTTGATGCACTTGAGGCCCTGACATGTGGCTCTGAAATTCCATATATTACCCTATGGATGGACATGCCTTGGAACCACAATGATTTTCATGTACCACTTATTTATAAGTCTAATAAAATGTTAAAAGAGATTCCCCCCCCTAGACTTCAGCAAGATGATCTTAAAGACATTGAAGCTAGTGACAGGCTTACTTAATCTCGTAGCTGACTGGTAGACATGCATGTGTTGGTTAAAAAACAGGCTGTGTGCAGCCTTCCACCTTCACAGCAGGGCACGGTGCTTCCTTCTTGAATCATCACCACAAAGCACAGATCTGCCATTACAGGCTTGCTCACAAAATACCATCAACTAGAAAATGTAAATCCAATTAAAGCACTTCTCTTTGCTGCAAAAGGAAGGAGATCTTTCTTTCTGCAACAACTTTATGTCTTGGGTTTTCCATGGCTAATTTATGTATTTTTTAAACCACTGTAGAACTGCTAGAAGCAAGGTAGTGACAACCCCAGTGTTCAACTCAAAATAGATTTGAAACTAGTTGTGCAATGCTTCTTTCCTCTAAGGGTTTTTTAGTGCAGTTTGCAGAACTGTGCAGTGAAGTGTGACTTGTACACAGTCTGGTTTTGCTTTCCTTGACTTGTGTATTATCACTTGGGTAGAACAGTGATGATGGAGCAATGGTACTCCAAGGACGTGCTCCTGCGGATGATGTTACGTGCACATCTCAGAGTGAGTGCTCCCCATCCTGTTCAGATTCCTTATCGTGTGCTCATTGCTGCAGTATCTCGGTGCCTTCCAGATGCACCGTAAAGGCTAGAATCAAAACTTCCCCTCTGTTTTTCCTTCAGCCTCTCTCCTCTTACGTGGGAGGAGAGGGAAAGAGGAAATAAAAAGCCTTAAAATTGCATTCTTCTATGAAATGTCTTGATGGCTCAAATAAAGGCACACAGCTTCCTTTTAAAAACCACATGGAATTCTGGTGTTGGTGAGACAGGAGACCATCACTCTCCGCTTGGGGGGGTGTCTTCTGTGCTGTTCTACCAAAGTTGTGCCCATGGACCGACAGTGTGTCCTGCATGTATGGCTCTGATCCAAACAATGGAACGTCACAGGGCTGAGAGCGGTGTCCAGTCCCACATCAGAGCCTATCCCGGCTGCCCAGTCTGGGTGGCTGGACCCCAGCTGCTCTACCTGTTTTTCGTGAACCTCTGTACTTGTAACTATTGCAAGTACCCACCTGTCAGCCTCACCTCTGTGCCTGGGAAGATCGTGAAACAGATCCTCCTAGAAGCTATACTAAAGCACATGGAAAACAGGGACATGATTTGAGACAGTCAGCGTGGCTCCATGGTCCTGTCTGACCAACTTGGTAGCCTTCAGTGATGGAGTGACTACATCAGTGGAGAAGGGAAGAGCTATGGTTGTTGTCTATCTGGACTTCTGTAAGGCCTTTGACACGGGCCCCACAAACATCCCTCTCTCTAAATTGGTGAGATAGGGATTTGATGGGTGGATTGTTCAGTGGATGAGGAATTGGTTGGATGGTCGCATCCAGAGTGTACTGGTCAGTGGGTCAATGTCCGTATGGAGACTGGTGACAAATGGTGTCCCTCAGGGGTCTGTACTGGGACCAGTACTGTTTAATATCTTCATCAATGACATAGACTGTGAGATCAAAGGCACTTTCAGCAAGTTTGCAGATGACACCAAGGTGAGTGGTGTGATTGACATGCCTGAGGGATGGGATGCCATCCAAAGGGACCTGGACAAGCTTGGGAAGTGAGCCCATGTGACCTTCATAAGGTTCAACAAGGCTGAGTGCAAGGTCCAGCACCTGGGCTGGGGCAACCCCTGGTATCAATATGGGCGGGGGGATGAAGGGATTGAGAGCAGCCCTGCAGAGAAGGACTTGCGAATACTGGTGGATGAAAAGCTGGACATGAGCTGGCAATGTGTGCTCGCAGCTGTAGCCGATGTGTAGGATTCCTATGCACAAAGTTCACTCAGCATATGATATTTAAAAGCACAATGGTATTTATTGCTCTATTATAGCCTTGCATAAGCAGTTACAGCTCCTAGCATGAGCAGTTACCAGCGTATTGTTTTCCCTTTATGAGAGTCTCACCACCCTGACTAAGCCAGAGACACCGCCGAGCAGGAGGGTGATGATCAGCGGGGTCAGAGCAGAGAAGGGAGGGAGGCACAGCACCTTCAGGGCGTCCCCTGTTGTTTGTGGAGCGTGCTCTGGGTCCTTTCTCTCTCTATGCTCCGAGCCGCCTCTGTTTCTCCCCTCAGCAGATCCAGCGGCAGAGAACTGACCAGGCGTTGGTGCACGCGTGGCCAGCGCATGCAGCAAGGCCTGCCAGGTACGTGCCCTGCTGGCCAACAGCGGTTCCTGGAGAGCAGAAACATCCTGCTCAATAACACCCCTCCTAGCTCCCCTCTCTGAGATAACAACCCTCCCAGCTCCCCTCTCCAAGGTCGCGTTCTCACAGCTGTGTGCAGCTTGTGGTTTCCCACAGTGGCCCTACACGGACCATCACTGAGATCCCTCACGCAGCAGCCCAGAAGGCCAATTGTATACTGGGCTGCATCCAAAGCAGCGTGGGCAGCAGGTCGAGAGAGGGGATTCTCCCCCTCTGCTCTGCTCTGGTGAGACCTCACCTGCAGCACTGAGTCCAGCTCAGGACACAGTGCTGAGCACTCCGTCCTCAGCACAGGAAAGACACAGACCAGTTGGAGAGGGTCCAGAGGAGGCCACGCAGATGATCAGAGGGTTGGAGCAGCTCTGCTGTGAGGCCAGGCTGAGAGAGCTGGGGCTGTTCAGCCTGGAGAAGAGGAGGCTCCGGGGAGACCTGACAGCAGCCTTCCAGTGCCTAAGAGGGGCTGATAAGAAAGATGGGAACAGACTTTTCAGCAGGGCCTGTTGTGATAGAACAAAGGGTAATGATTTTAAACTAAAGGTGGGTAGATTTAGACTTGATAATAAGGAATATTTTTTTTACACTGAGGGTAGTGGAACACTGTCCCAGGTTGCCCAGAGAGGCGGTGGATGCCCCATCCCTGGAAACATTCCAGGCCAGATTGGACGGAGTTCTCGGCAACCTGATCTGGTTGGAGATGTCCCTGCTTCTTGCAGGGGGTTGGACTGGGTGGGCTTTAAAGATCCCTTCCCACCCAAACCATCCTGTGATTCTGTGAGATCCCTTCTGAGCTTCCTTGACAGCTGAAGATCTGAGAGGCTTACATTTCGGTTACAATTCACATGCCTAAAGGCCTTTTACTCCCCTCCTCCCCACCCCAGCCTCTGTTATAGAGGGCTCCTTTTATAACCCTTATTAGAGTCTCATCTTCCAAAGCTCTTGGGGGCTATGTGGCTCGATAAAACACCATATAAATTGGAGTGCCTGTTGATTTTGGAGCCTTTCTTACAAGACAATTGTGTTTCCAATTAGGGATTTCCTTCTCTTACATGCACAACATGGTTTTTTTTTCTTTTTTTTTTTTGCTTTGCTTGATGGCTTAAAATGCCTGCCATGTGCTGATAAGCTCTGTGCTAGACCTTTTGTCTTTTCCTGCTGCATGTGTAGAGGACAAAGTGCACAATGTAAGAGTGGATACAGCTCCCCAAATCTGTTGCCAGTGATACAAAGGCTGTTACAAGGCGGTGTTTGTTCTCCCCAGCAGCTCTGGGGATGTACAGAAAATGCAGTAATGGAGGTAGGTGCTGGTTGAACACTGCCAAATGTGGAATTATTTAATTTATGAGACAGCCTCATAGGCTGAGAGGTAGATTAGCAGGGCAGGAGTGCTGGCAAGCTCTGATACCAGCTGGCTGTTTGTGGGCATGGTGTCTCCTTGGGGAGCGGCCTGGCCACGAGGAGGGATGCTCGCGTGGGGTCCTGCAGAGCTGGACGCTCCTTTGTTTGAGGAACGGGGAGCGGGGCGAGTGAGCATGGACCGTTTCAAGGGTCACAGGCCAGTATCGCCCAGGTCAGAAATAAGTGAAAGATCACAATGATGTTTTTGTTAAACCTTTCCTTACTTCTGTTTGCCCATTCAAAAGGACTTCCATCGTGAATTAGACTTGCTCGTAATAGGGCTGCAAAGTTCCCCCCATCCCCTGACCCCAAAAGGTTACAAAAGAAATATGAAAGCCAGGCTTATTAAAGGATGTTATCTATTACGATAACCTGGGTTCTGATTTGGGGCCCAAAAGTGATCTTTTATCTTTTAAAAGATGACTAGCTAAAAATGCCTGTGAAGCAGGCCTTGCTGATGCATGCAGATTTTTAAGGGTGGGGGAGAGGTGGTAATTCTCTCGTACTTTTTAAAAAAGAGTAGGAGATAAAATCTACTCTGGAGTCTGTAACATGCTCCAGCACACTTGTCCTCTGGTAGTGGCCTGTGCTAAAAGCACATCAATAAAATTGCTGATGCTGCTTTTAAGTAACAAGGTAATTACAAAGGATGGGGAGTGGGACATAACTAAAAATCTGAAATAGTAGTTAATGCTGTTCCCATTAAGTTACCAGCCTTAAATACATGGTTTACTGCATCTCTAACTTTTAGAGCTATAAAATGGTACAAATTGCAGACTTAAGAGATTGTTAGAATAATACACAATGGATTTGTCTTCATGAATAAAAATGATGCAACGCAGAACTTTTTCTTTTGTGGATAAGGAGATACAAGTAAAGACAAGAAAGACTCTGTTCCCAGACAGTGTTTCTTAAGAACAGAAAATCTGATTGTGCTCCAAAGGTTATGCTATATGTGTGGTTAAGGCTGTGTCTTAACCTCCTTGATGTAAAGAGTTCCTAAGATAAAAGATGAAGTTCTTCCGAGAATATTTTGCCATTCCCTGGTGACAAATCAAGAAGATGTTTTGTGCTGATTAAGTCACTGGCAGAAGGTCAGCCATCTCAGTGAACTGATTTAGAAACCTCTTAAATAAATCACCTCTTCTTCTCCCTCCTGTCCATTATTCATTCAGCTCTCTACCTGCCCTGGAGATGCAGTCGGGGCTTTGTGCGCTGTAACCTCAGCTGTGACTCTCCCCTCACCTCTGTGGAAGCTTGAGCAGCAGGAACTTCGTGTGCTGGTGTTTACCAGCTCCACTGCAGATCAGCTCCTGTTGTGTTCCGTGTTTCTTGACAAAATGAAAAGGGAAGACGACATGTTCCCATAGTGAAGGTTAGATTTTTTCTGCCCCCAAGCTGGCTATTCATGTTTTAGACTGCATCCAGCTTTAAGAAGCAGTGAAACCGTGCAGGTGCTCATTCCAGCATGGCTGGAAAAGTACCCTAATTACCCCAGGGTGTCTTGTTATCCCAAGCAAGTCTAGAAACAATGTGCCTCCCTTCTCTGCTTCATTTCATATCTGGTAATGAGAGAATGTGCATGTCCCCGCTCCTGCTTAGCTAAGCTGTCTAGAGGACAGGGCTTTCAGGCTGTAATTTCACAGAGTTACCCTGGATCTGGGTACAAATAAAGCAGTTGCACAGCCAAGTCAGCAAGGTGGTACAGTGGGGACTCTGTGCTGACACGAGCCTTTGGCATGCTGCCTGGCATCTCACTCTGGCTTGTATCACCCTGGATACCTCTGTATAGGGGGACTTTTTGGTCCTGCCTTTCCCAGTCAGTTGTGACTCCCTGTGACTCTGCTCTTGCAGATGGAGTGCGTTGCTCTGGCCTTGCGAAGTGCCGGCTGGGAGTCCCTGGCCCTCGGGTGAGCCCTCTTCAGAGCCCCAGCTCAGCACTGCCCAAGATCCTGGTGGTACCAGCACGGGATGGTCTGTCCTGCAGTGCCATGGTACATCAGTGTGGCTCTTGGACCCTGCTTTCCTTCCTGCCGTCTCATGTCAAGTAAAGCAGCATTTTTTCAGGAGCGCTAGCAGTAAAACCCCACCGGCTCATGCCAAAGGAGACTCAGTGCTTCAGTTTTATGGATAAGAGGGCTGTGCAGTCACGTACAGTGACCTCAAACAGCATCAGGAGAGGGGAGACTGCAAAAAAGGACATGCAGAGGCCTGTGGGATTTTATTATGAGACATTAACCAAGCATAAATTCTGTTATCATCATTAACATTTTCAATACAAAGCTGAACAGATCCAGCAGCTTTAGACCAGATCAGGCCTCTGTATCATCTGGCCATTACAGCTTTTGATACCGAGCCAACTTCAGCCTCTCACGAATCAGAGCTTTGACTAGCAGGAATCTGAAAAGCTTTTGTTCTGTTTTCTAAGTGGAAGAGATGTATCACTAGTGCTCCAGCTTCCCTTTTCTCCCATTTCCTAAAACAATAAATATTTCTCATAGATGGACTTAATGGTTTAAGCACAACCTGGCAGTTCATGAAATATTTTCTTGCTTTAATCAGAATCCTGAAGCAAACAAGGAGGGAAATAAAAAGCCAATAATATGCTTGGTTGTGTGCACAAAAGTAGAATGAAATATATGAAGCTGGTAATGGCTCTGCTGTCACATCTTAAAAACATTTGCTTTGACTTGCATAAGTGTCAATTCAGTTTGCACTTGATACATTACACCATGGATAAAGCTGCTGGCTTTTAAAATCAGGTCTCTTAACGAATGTAGAGATACCCTAAGTACCTACTTTGTATTGTCGGGTAGTGATGTATAAGCAGAGAAAGCTTTTGTCTTTAAAAGCTGAATTTTCAGGATGCAATTTTCTCTGCCATGTTCTCTGCATGGGGGAAGAAGCCCATAAGCTCAGCCACAAAGCATGATGAAAGGCAGATCTCTTCTGCCAAGGTTGCAGCAAGTTCAACCTCTTGGCCATTTGCTGGGTCGGTGTGTTAAGCCAGGCCTCGTGCTGTGCCAGTGTGGCTTTCCAGCTTCAGGGCAGCCTTGCTGGGAAGAGAGTGGGTGAGCTGGGGGCTCTGTGTGCAGCCACCTCGATATATTGCAAATCTCAACCTCTGTTTGTTTAACCTTCTGTTCTGTTGAACATCTTCATGGTGGTCTTCTGTGCTTACGTGTTGTGGCTTTACACTAGACTATGGGCAATGGGATTTCTCTGCTGCTCTTTCTCTGTTGGAAACACCTCGCCTCTATCACACTTGCACCTGTCATCAGTTGGCTGGTCTTGGAAGGACCGAGACGCCAAACTCATCTAGATCCCCTGTTACTTGCAAGCATTGAATGCATGACAAAAACTCTTCTCTTCTAGGCTGTTTGATCTTATTTCTGTGTCTCCAGTATTCAAGGTCACTCCATTATTTCTGCCCTCTTTGTGTTATTGTGACAACAGAAATGCAACACCTCTGGCACCACAGAACAATCTTGATATTTTTAGACTATGTGAATCACAGGGCTTATGGCAGAAGTCCACTTGTTGCCTGCCACCAGCCTGGCCATTCCCCTTACAACACTGCATGCCTTGTAGTCTTTTTCTTTTGATTTCTTGCCTACACTTCTCATCTTTTATCCTCTCCCTCTTAAGATTATTTTTTCGAGGGAAGAGTGCTGTACAGAATAGCAGGTTAGATCTCCTGAAAAGCAATTTTCACTTCCTGCCTCCAGCCCAAGACATAGAAAATAAAGTGTCCCAACAAGAAGTGAAGAATCTGGTACTCTTACCCAGAATTAACTTCTGGTTTCTCCTTTGTGATTCAAAATTGACCAGCAGCCTGCTACCACTCAGAGCGCTTCCTTAATTCTCTCTCTAAGATGACACTTAGAAAAACTAACATCTGTTTTCATCCTCTGTCCTATCTACCATCTTTACCATACTCCCACCTTTGCCTCTTTCTTTTGTTCCTGAACATACTGCATTTAGTTTCTGTGATCAAACCTGGTGGATCAATGGATCTTTTCTCCTGGTGAGGTCACATCTGTCATATGCTTGTTCATGGTTTTGTCCCAGCCCTTTCTCTGTTTATCGTGAGAGCACGTGGTAGGCGTAGGTTCCCTGTCTAAATGCAGCACTGATGCTTCTGTAGCTGTGTTGCTCATCTCCTTTGTACTTTCACGTTATTTGCCCTCCTGTTATATGTTGTTGCTTTATCCCTTCCTAGAACCTTGTTGTCCTCTTCCTATTTTACTCCTGCTATATAACAAGACCAAGACCTGTTCTCTGTGCTAATGCTCTTCCTCCATGTCTGTGCTTGCAGGTTTTTGCATTGCTCCTCCACTCAGCTGGAGACCCTCCTGTACAAACAATTCTTCCACAGACACATCCCACCAGTTAAGCGTCTCTCCAGACCTTCATTCCAGCACTCATCTTTGAGTCACCTCTGCTTTCCTTCCCTCTGGGCTGGAGAAATCCCATTGACACCCTCGAGTGCTCTGCCTTTTGAGCGCCCACTTGTCAGGATAGCGGTATCCACTTCGCTTTGTTCACCTGGCTGTCTTACTGGAGTATCCTGGGAAGTAGCTAGGCAGGGAGAAATGACTGACAAGGGGCGGTAAGTTAATGGACCTTGCACCGAGCAAGACCGTTTACCTTACAACTGCTTCTCAAGACTTTACAGCCTTTAATTTTCTTGTCATACTGCCTTGAACTTTATTTACTCTGGAGACAATTGAGGAGATGGCTTTGAGTGTTTCCCAAACGCCAACAGCAAGAGCTGGATCAGGATGTGTGAATTGCAGGGAGCCTTAAGTGACAGCTGCTGCACTTGCGGCTCTTGGGTGAGGAAATTAGAGGCTATGAAACCTCTAGAAAGGCTTTCTGCCACTTTATTTACTTTGCCCAAGGTCCCTAAGGCTCAGTCAGAAATGTGCTTCTGAGGACTGTTCAGTACTTGCGTGTTTACAGTGCAATGGAGTTAAAAGCACTTGGGATTTGCCTTGCTGCTGGAAAAGCTGGGTGGGAAGCTAGGCTGCCTTGAAGGGTTTTTAAACAGGATCAAAGCGTTCCTTACTCTACGGATAGGAGTGGAACGGCTTTTGCTACAGTGTTGTTTGATCAGTAGGAAGGGGGATTCATACCTAGGATTAGCGGCTGTCCCACTTGAGGGACAGCCTCATGACGTGTGGGAGGATAAACATACCTGGACTTTTCCAATCCCATTTTTCTCTGCAGGCAGTTTTAGAATTTCCAAACTGAGCCCTCTCAATTTTTTTTTGTCTTGTCAGAGAAGGCAGCAGTCCTAGATAAAAATGAGTCCTAGTTCAGAGAGGCAGTCAGGATATCAGATGTTTGCTTTAAAAAGGAATTTTGTCTTCCTAACACTAGTCCTACTCTCTCTCCAGACTGCTCCTGCGTTTTGGAGCAGGGCTGCAGCCCCCTGGGTAACCTTTCTCACTCGCCCTGTGGACGGATGGGAAGCCTCCACTACATCCTTTGCAGAGCAGGGAGATCCTTCTTCCATTTCTACTTAGATATTTGAGATCTAGCTAGCCAGAGCTTTTCCTTCAGCCCTGGTTTTAGAGAGGGATTTACCCACTCCTGCCCTCAGCCCGAGGTTCTTGATGTCTGGAGCAGGAAGCAGTATTAATGTGGACCCTTACAGCCATGTTCATTGCTCCAGCTAATGCGGTTCTCGTTAGAAATATAGCCGAGCCCGTCCATAAGTCAGGAAGCAGGCGGCAGAGCGCTACACAAGAGCAATTGAACCATCTATGAAAGGCTGCTGGAGCCCATGGTGCTTTAAGGAGTGAAGGCCATGAAGAGTGATTGCCAAGGATGTGTCGTATTTCTGAATCCGCACATTATCCCTCCCCCTGGGTGCTGCTCGAGTGTGTCTAAAAACTTAGTTCAAAGGCAGCTTTTCCCAGCTGCTGTCTCTGAAACATAGGGAGGGAAATATCCCCTTTATCACAAGGTGAAGTCAGAGATGACAGTCCTTGTAGGCTTGGAAAATAGTTTATTTCCCTATCAGAAACCCTGGCTAGGTTCTTCATTTCCTCCATGATGAGAAATGTTTTTGTGAAACACTGCATCCCAGTGCCTGTGCCAGCCCCCTTGGTGAGGGCCTTCCTCCAGGAATGTGCTGGCAACTGAATTCCAGGGTCAAAATCCTTTCTGAACATCAAGGTGGTCTTTCAGTTGTTGTCCAAATCAGCTCTAAGTGTAGTGAGTTCAGGATATTCTTGACAAAAAGATTATGGCGCTGCCAGATTTATAAAGCTAAAATCAGGGAGATGGAGTCTGATTCCCTGCCCTGCTTCCCTGACTCTGTGACCTTAGATAAGTCCAGCTTGTGATGGGGGTGGCTGAGATGAGAGCTTGAGATGTTTTCGTCAACAAAAAAAGTGCTTATATAGGCATAGGATAGATAAATATATAAATAATCCAGGAACTGTTGTCGTTTTTAATCTACCAGTACCTGGAAAAAAAAATCAAGAAAACTTGGCTGGAGTCCCTATTCACTTAATCCTTTTCTCCTTGACAAATGCTGTGAATCCTCGATGCTGGAGCATATTCTTCAAGAGAAGTCTGGCTGTTAGTACATTAAGAAGCAATTTAATATTGAATGCACACTGAAGAAGCAGAGTTCTTGACTAGAAAGCAAACAGGACCAGAAAAGGGATACAAATAAATAAAACAAGCACCAACCTTTTCCCGAGTCTCACCTTAAATTCCCTTTTTAAAAAGGGTTATAAGCTGATACCACCATTTCCTGCTCGAGGAACTCCGGCTACTTTATCACTGTATAAATGCAAAACAAGCGGAGCAATAAAGCAGTCCTCTGGTGATCAGTTCTGCTGCTGACAGCCCTGTGGCTGCGGGTCCGTCTCCTCTGAATGCAAGCACAGCTTTCTTGGTTTGTTTTCTTTTTTTTTGGCTGTCCTGCAAAGTCAAATGCCTCAGGCAGGTTTTACTCACAATTTCCTGCTGCCTATTTCATATAAATAGTACATTTATAGCTGGGTTTTGTTGTTTTACTTTGGAGCATCTGTTTTCTGCGAGATGGTTTTGAAACAGATCGGGGCGGGGGGAGAGCCTTTGCTGCGTGGTACGGAAGACAAATGTTAAAGCTCCATCCTCACTGTGTCAGCTTTAAAGATAATGGAACATCTTTGCACGTTGACATCGCTGAGCTCTGCCTGTTCCACCCTGCGCCCCTTAGTTACTTGTCATATCTGCAGGTAGCAGCTGGGTAAATAAAGCTCATATGCTAATGGTAGGATTACCATCTTATTATGCTCTGCTCTCAGCAACGTGAGTTGAAATTATAGCCGTTCCCTTTTCAAGGCTGAAGATGCACTCAGTTCAACAAGAAATGGAAAGCTGGAAACTTGTGGTATAAAAACTTTTAGATTGGTTGAGAAAAATTCTACATTTCAATGCTTGTTAACAGATCTTGCCTGAGTCTTGGTAGTTGTACTAAAGCTGCCCACAAAGTTTGCTCATCTCTGCAGCAGACGGATACTGTACTACGGTGCCCAGCACTGCTGGAGATCCTGTTGATTGTAATGAAGTCTGGTTTGTGTGGTGGCTCCTGGCAGAGTTCACCACTGCGGAGTCTGAGGAACAGTGAGACCTGAGCTAACACAGCAGTTAATGCCATGGTGTTAGGGCTGTGTACAGGTTCTGGCTTGGCAGCTGAGACCCAGTGTGACTCTGTCATACTTTCTGCAATTGCAGCTGCCTCAAGCTTCTCCTTCTGTTCCCCATCCCCCTCTAACAGAGAAAGGGTTGAAAACCTTGTGGAGACTGAATCAACTTCTGCTCGTGATGGGAACAGGTAGAGAAATGGGGTTCTCAGCCCCCACCCCTGGGCCTACTTGAGTCAAAATCCCTTTAGTGCCAGAAAACTCGCCTGAAGACAATGCTTTTCCCTCCCTCCTGTCTGTGAGCAGATGCAAATTGTCCCACCATGCTCTGTGCGTTTAACTTCATTACCAAAAGTGTCCCTGCTGAAAGCCAATGCCCTTCACAGGTGCTAAGGGAGAAAGATGTGTCTGAAATAGCCCATCTGGTACGTGTATTTTGATTACTTCCCCCCTTCCATCTCACTGCCCTCATTACTAAGAAATGCCCAAACGCCGTTAACAGTCCATTCCGCTAATAATGGCACTGCTTCATCAAGTGCAGCCTCCATTAGAGGAGAAAGTGAAGAAGCTTTTTTCTTCTTGTGATGGGGAAGGAGGAAATCATGTTGGGAAATTGCGTTTGGACCCAGAGGAGGGGAGGGGAGGGAAGAAGAGCCCTAGGGCAATAGCGGAGTTGCTGTTCTGTCAGTGTGATGGGCCAGCAGGTTACAGCAGCCAGTGCAAAACCGCTGAGGTAACACCTCATGGTCATTCCCATGCCGTAGGCGTGTTGTGCTGTGAGCAGCACGCAGGTCAGCCCTCCATTTCCTCTGCTCTTACAGGACTGCAAAACTCCCCTGTCGTTTTGGGAGCATGCACGTGATCTCTCCCTCGGAAAAAAGTAGTGCTGGACTGAAGAAAAAACACTTAGGTTTGTACCTGGAACAGCAGATGTTTGAATGCCAGTTAGATGGGCCAGTGATTTTGAAACTAGCAGAAGAGAAGATATGACTTAGAGTTTGGGCTAGCTAAATGAGGAAATTAGTTGCCCATGTAGTCCAAAGCCCTGCAAAACATTTATGCTACCAAATCAGGTGTCAGCTGTGTTGCTGCCTTCTCTGGTTGTGTTCCAAAATTTCTGTTTCTTTCTGCTCATTCCTCATGGTCCCAGCATGACCATATCATAACCCTTTGTCTCGGCAGTTAAAAAAAAAGTATATCTAGGTGTAGTGACCTATCATCTCTGGCCTCTCTTTTGAAACAATAAATTGCACTGTCTGGACATCTGTGCTGAGCAGTAAATTTGTTTCTTGGGTTAAGCAGAACTGCAGTGTGGGGGCAAGGAAACCGTGAGTGTGTGAATTTGTGAATTGTGGGGGAGTACTGTGATTTGTCATCTCCCAATTTGCTGCTCTTGTCTACATCTCTGTCCCTGGCTTTTGGGTAGTCACTGGGACAATTCAGCCCTGTGTGAATTACCCGCAAACCAAAAGTGACCTTTTCCTGTGTTCTGATTGTCTGGGGGAGGTTTTAGCCAGCACCTGATGCTTGGGGAGTGGAAAGATATTTTCAGTCTCTGTTCACTCTACGTTTGCCCATGCCACGCATGTACATCTGGTACGTATCTTCCACAGCTCACGTGTGCTTTCCATTGGCGCAGAACAACAGGGTGCTCACTAATTGTGGGTTTCCCACATGGAGTGTGGCCCTGCAGTCTCTGCAGAAGTTAGAGGAGCGTTTTCTCAACTGGGCACTGAGCAGATCTTTCTGCTACCCGTACCAGGCCTTAGGGTCAGCCAGGAAAAAAGCTGGAGAAAAAAAGATCACATAGCTGTGGCTGGATGGAAGTTGGGGCTGTACTAAGTCTGTGTCCTCTAAGGCATACATCCTTGTTTTGTAGGTTGCAGCTCTTGGTTGCTTTTGCAAAGTGTTTTGGTATTTCTCTTTTGTTCTTATTCCATAGCAGAAGTGAGCCTCTTGCAGGAGCCCTTTTTCTTTTACAGGTAAGTTATTGAGGCTTTCAGTTATATTTGCATGTAAAGCAGTCAGCAGCATGAACAATGGCATCATATTGTTAGTCGAAAAAGCAGCTTCAACTTTTGATTTGTGTCTTTACGGAGGAGGCAACAGAGATAGAACTGGTGTACTGTGGGACCAATGGAGTCAAATTGTACTTGTCAGGAAAACATGCTAAATTTCTCTCCCACTGTGTCATAATTTTTTGGTTTACTGGAAGCATTCTGAGTTGGTCCTCTCTTTTCTGGCTAGCAGGAATCCTCATTTCACCTTCTTCCTAGTCCTCCCCGTTTGGTACTCACACTTCGACTTCAGCGCAGGCTTTGTTTTTCAGCCATAGCTGCCAGACGGGCCACACAAAGCTGGGCTGTAGGTGCTGTGCTGCCTTGGAAATATTCAGTCCAGGGCAACAATTACCTCTGACAGCCTGCTCATTCCTTGTTCCCTCTCAGCAGAGGGATTCTCAGTTCGGTCTGGACACCTCAAGTGTGGGTATCCACCTCCCCACCCCAGCCCTCTCACTCCATTGCAATGCAAGGCTAAGATATGGGGTTGTTTCACTCACAAACAGGAGCCATCCTCAAAGTCCAGGTGCTGCTTTGGATGCCCAGACATCCGTGCAATCCGCCACCATCCACTATGGTCTCCATCACTGTTGCTGCTGTTTCATTCCTTGGGCCTGGTGGCTCCTCTTCCAACAAGACTTTAGGAGCTGGCAGTTTCCACTTGCATTGCAACACAAGCACCTTCTACATGCAGGATTAGTGCCTGTTAAACAGTGCTGGACGAGGGGCAGCTATCCATCTCCGTAAATGTCCAGCTGAGGACACAGAGCCTGGCCCTGGCACAGGCAACGCCATTCTGCAGGAGACAGCTTGGTTACTGCTGCCTGTGTGCTGCTGCCAGAAAATGCTTTGTCCCTACTTTCAGCCTGTGCTGTACATTACAGGCTCTCAGGATTCTCCCAGAAAAGCAAAGGCAGGTCCGAGGAGAGGTGGTTGTTGGTGTGAATGAGGAAGGAGAACAAAGTCAGAGGGGAAAATGCTGTGCTACACTTGATACAAGTCCTGGCATGTTCAGCTCTTTACCCTTTACAGAACAGGCAGGATGAAGGTGCAGGGCCAGGAATACCACTGGCAAGTCTCTTGATGCATTCAAGGATACTATCAAGGGGATTTCCTGCATTTCTTGCAGATGGGAAGCATTTCTGGCATTCTCTTCACAGGCATTGCTGGACTGAGCCAGATGCACAGATCGCAAGAGGAAATCTCATATTTTGAAGTGGTGTGATATCATTACACAGTGGGTAGGTCAGCAGGAGAATAATGTTTGTGGCCAGCAGCCTAGATGTGCTGGAAAGGAGAGCAGAGCAAATATTTGAGAGATTTGTGCCCTAACGCAGCTTCTCAGGGCCAGAGCTGGCACTTACCGTGAATACAGTGGGGTTCATCTCCAAAGAACTTTATAAAGCATGCTGAAATCTTTGTACTTCTGTCTTACTAGTGTTGTGCACTAGTGGCTTGACAGAGTGGAGATTATGATACAAAAGAAGTTGAGAGTTGGTTCATTATCAAGATAATATGACCAAGATGAGACTAGCTGGGACATGTGAAAATAGAAAAATTAGCCGTTTTCTTCTAAAGGAACCAGTAAACTTGTAACATACACACAAGTCTACTTCAAAATATTCTGCTGAGATCCTTACCAGCTAAAAACCAGTAGAGCTACCACTTCTCAGGGTAGAAAACTTTATCTGAAATCCCAATTCCTCCAAGTTAGCCCCTGACCAGCTGTCTTGGAGCTCTGCTTACTGCCCCTAATGCTCCCCTCTTCCCTCCTGCCCTCCCTAAGCACGGCTCGAGGGTTTCCCAAATGGCCGCAGCTCAAAGGGAACTCGGAGCACAACCTCCCTGTTCAGCGTGCTGTCGCTGTGCCACCGCACTGAAACAAATATCCTTGGTTCCGTTCCCTGACCTTCACCAGCCAAATCATTTACTGTCAATTCCTCCTCTCCCCTTTTCCCTACCCTGGCAATAACTGCGTGTGCACATAAAAGCTTAGTGAATGCTAATCAGGATAAATGTAGCCCTGTGAACACATGCTTTATGAATATTGTGGGGTTTGGGTTTTTTGGTGGTTTTGTTTTGTCAAAAACAAAAAAAAAAAGTCCCACAGGGTTATTGTTAACATAATTGTGCTGAGCAAATTTGAAATATTTGAAAGCTTTTAAGTGCTTGTTATATATACATCCAAGGTTTGTCTTGGAACATGCTAGGTTGCAATAGACATTTTCCAATTAAGTGAAACAGCAGTGAGGATAACGGGTTTATGGAAATGGGAGAGCCATGCTGGAGGGAAATGGAAAGCCAAAAATCATTAATCTTAGTAGGATTCTTTTTCTTTTTCTTTTCTTTTTTTTTTCCCTTTGCTTTTCCTTTAAACTTTTAAAAAATTTCCCTAGACGTCTCTTTGGTTCTGCAGTGGCACGTTCTGTATCTAGAAAACCTCTTCCTCTTCTTTCCTCATTTACTTCAAATTTCTCTCCTCTTTTATTTTTTTTTACTTCTTTACCTCCAAGAAATCATCTCTGCTATCTTTTCTACAGTGATGGAGGATCATGCGCCCATACAGTCATCTATCACTTTAACTGAGCATGCAGAGTGGGAAATGGGGAATTCACAGCCTTCTGCTCTGGAAGGCAGAGTAACCCTCCAAAGAGCCAAACCCTCCCTCCCTCCCTCTGCCTCTGGTAGAGGAAAACCTCTGGGAGAGGACTGGGCTCTGGTCCAGTTCTGCAGCCCAGTCACCTTGGGCCAGGCTCCTCCCTTCGGTATGGTGAGTCAATATATTTTCCGGGAGAAAAGATATTAACTTCCCAGCAAAATACAGGGAGTCCAGGGTGGAAGCAGTGCCTAGGACTGGCATCTTTTTATGCTACTATAATTTTCATGTTGTGCCTTGCTAGGTGAAGGCTTGGCTGGGAAGTCCCAGTAGGCTGACGCAGCCAGTTAGGCAGTGAGTCTGGCCCAGGAGGGTGGAGGTGAGCTCTGCTGTGGGGGGCATCCCCTCTCTGGGGGAACTAAAGGTGGGATCAAAGGAGAATCTGAGACTTAGAACTAGAAACTGGGATTCTGAGACCCTAGCCAAATTTCCTGGGAGTAACTGGAGCTTGAAGGAAGTAGGGAACTTGTGGGCTGAAGGATATGTTATGCAGAGGGAGCACTGTGCCATCTCCCAGGAGGGATGCTGGGCTTAACCCACCACTTTCCTGTGCCTGACACCTCTCCTGCCATTTCTAAACTGGTCTGCCAAGCATTCCCACTCCCAGCTCCCACTCCTGCTTCACCTTTATTGTGTGACTGCTGGCACGGATTTCTGTGAGATGCTTAATTCTGCTTCATCTCTGTATAAAAGATCACCTTGAGTCTGGCATGGATTTTTTGTTTCTTTCCTATCCTTGGCTGTAAAAGCGGACTATGTTTCTTTAAATCCGCTCACTCCTTTACAAAGGCTGTTTTGCAGGAAACACTGCTTAGATCATTAATCTGAAAACAAAAGAGTACTCCCCAACTGTATTTATCTTAGCTGGGATCAGAAGGGCTGGAGGCTTAGACACCACAAACATCTCCCTAGAGGCAGGTGCGTTTCAATAGTGGATGGAGGGATCTATATATAACGCTCAGGTTAGAGAGGCTTTTGCATGGGAAGGCCCCCGAAGGTACCACATAATTCCATTCTATTGAGGTTCTAATACTGCACCTGTCACTGCCGTGTCAGTGTGATATTAGAGCAGGGCACTGGGGAGAGCGTATCGATCCCATCTGGATACAGTTTACAGCATCCTCTGTATCCTTTATGTCCAATGCATCAGTCCTTGCCCACTTTCCCCCCGCCCTCCTCTAACAGCAAAATCTTTCATCCATGAGCCAAAGCAAAACGGCTTCACCAGCTCTGATGTCCTCAGGAAATGTGCTGGGCTTCTGCCACGAGTACAGAGACTACTTCCATACGCAGCAGCTTTCAAGCAGTAAGCAGGATTAAGACACACAGCCGTAGGCTTTGCTGTGACCTTTGGGTATTTAAACAGTCTTGGCCTGGCTTCATGAATATGAGTAGACTTCTATCTGATTTCCAACCCAGTGCTCTCCCTGCACGGAAAGACTTGAAATAGTGGTTTTGACTATGCTTTTAGATGATTTTATTGAAAAAGTAAAATATAACATTGTCAGTGATAATCAGACTTTATGCCTGTATTTCTCCACAATGTTATATTTCCCTCTGTTTTCAAGCTCATTCTGCTTCTTTCTTTTGCTCACTCTCAGTGCATTTTTTTTTTTTTTAGATCTAAAATCCCGCATTTGTGTGTGTATATAATCATTTTAAAGCCTTTCTCCAAGCCATTCTCCCACTAGAGG
This sequence comes from Tetrax tetrax, assembly GCA_009806455.1. Lineage (NCBI taxonomy): Eukaryota > Metazoa > Chordata > Aves > Otidiformes > Otididae > Tetrax > Tetrax tetrax. The sequence goes on along the minus strand of WHYT01014796.1, from coordinate 253,233 downwards.
GTACTCCTGCTACATCAAAAATAGAGACTCAGGGTTGGACTTGGTTCGCAATGCGTCGGCCTCTCTTCTTTCCGAGCCGGCAGTTCACTGACAGCACAACCTGGATATCTTCAGTCGTGCTGCTTCTCTGCTTGGGCAGCTGTGGAGCTGCCTCCTTGCTGGTTGTGCAGAGGCCCAGAGATGCTGTAGTGCCGTTTTGGCCTCTCCCGTTTCCACCCCGTTGGCTACACACCATTCTGCTCCTCTGGGAGCCGAGGCAGTTTGTCTGACCCGTGGGCCGTCAGGCTGGGGGCTCAGCTTGGTGCCAGCTCCAGGGAGCATGTGGAGAGCCCTCTACAGCACATTACCTGTTTTTGATTTGAAAATGCTGCAGTAGCTACGTGGTCCTGTGGAAACAGGACTGTGGCTGAGCTGGGGGGTAGAGTTTGGGTGCTCTTGTTTTTGTGGCATGTTATTGGGGTCAGGAAATTGAGAAATTTTACTGGGCACCCTTTTTTAGGCAGGATATCAGACCATGTGGTCTATTCTGGCCTTGAAGTCTGTGCGTGTGTTGGCTATTGATGGATGAAAGGCTCCCTTAAGAGCAGATTTATGTGGCTTCCATGTTGTGAGACTGCAAAAGTAGCTTTGGGTATGGCTGGACCCCCTCCTTTCTCCTCCATGGCTGAGTGCCCCTATGTATTTATGGCAGGCAGGTGCCCGTGGGCAGGCAGGATGTGGCACATGCTGTGGTTTATGCTACTCTAGGGGCTATTCTTTCCTTGGAGCATGGTTTCAGCCTCTGAAATGGCACAGCTAGCCAAGGTGATTTTAGTTTTTCAGCTCTCATACAAGGAAAAGCCCCAGGTTCCTTCCCTGTGGTCCCTCGTATCAGAACTACAACCCCAGTGTCTCGCTCCCCTGCCGGCATCTCCCCTTCACACCTCCCTGCTCCGTAGAGCTTCTGGCATTTCTACCACTGCCTGCTGCTTTCTCTTTTGAGCATGCTCGTGCTTCTGTCTGTTCACGCTGATTAAATGAGTAGGCAGGAATTACAGTCAACCATCCATCACTGGAGTCAGTGTTCTCTTGACCCAGTGAAGATGAAAGAAGTCAAAGTCTTTCTTTCCCCGCTGTTCCTAGCAGCAAGATAGCCAGCTATGGTTTTCTGGCAGTGCAGATCTGGAACGATGCTGAGGGTGGTTCTCTTTCCTAAAAGAAGCCCAAGTCAGCAGCTACACAAAGTGATATCTTTAGAGCAGTTACAGTCACCACTCAGTACTGGTAGTTAGTTGAAAAGTCTTGTATGCTCGGGAGAACAAAACATCATCTTTTGCAAAAGAGGGCCTGTAGCATATATTGGTATTTGGAGCAGTAAATCCCAAATGTGGGCCATGGAGAGGCATGCCACTGTCTCATCAGGTCTATCATAGGCCTTTCCGTGTGCTGCCTGTAGGTGGGTCTCCAAAGCACATGCTGTCCAACGCAGGTAGGAAGTAATGCAAGACAGTAAATGCTCTACTTGACCATTTTGTCCTCTCTGGCTGAATCTGTAGGCTGTGGGATCTCGCTGGAAGCCTAGCGATGGTTCAGATGTAGTTGCTCCTGGAAGCATCAGTAGAACTGGCTCCTCTTTAGATACCTGTGTAGCTGCCAGAGTGGGAATAAGGAATGACATCCATGAAGCTGAAGAGTAAGTTAGACTCTAAAAACCAGCAAAGCCTTCTCTCTTTCCCCAGGCTGACAGCACTGAGGTAACAGAGGCCATGGTGGAATAGCACTTTTTGCTCCCCAGGACTGGAAAGGAAGTTCGGGTGATTATCAGGAAGGGGAAAAATGAAGAACAGAGCCTCCAAAGGGGAGTAGCTCACCACTGTGACTAACTATTCCTCATGAAAAACCTGAAGAAAGTAATCTGGCAGCTCAGAATTACAGTAAATTACAGACCTAGCTTAGTCAGTCTGCAGAGTGCTCTCAGCCTCTATTGATTTCAGAACCAGGCTATGAATTGCTGCCAAGCAATGAGCTAGCTGGTGGCTGAACCCTTATCTACTCCCCTGGACCTGATTCTTCTCCTTGTCCCCATTCCCATCAGTGCTGTAGGTGCTATCAGTCAGTACAGCTGAGTGGTGGATCTACTCCGTTTTACCCTGGTGTGAATCCAGCAGAATTTCACAGATGCTGTAACAGCCCTTTCAAGCTTGCTTCAGTTAATGAAGCCCCTTTTTCTCTGGAGCACATCTGGTTCCTGGTCATTATCCAATACATTCCTGAAGGCAACAGGACATCTTGAAGCTCTCTTGGAAGGAGGAATCTCTTATTTCCTTCTGCCACCCCCAGGCATGCACACCAACGGGAGCCTGCTGAGCGTCTTCATGCTGTGCGCCTCTGGTTCCTTCCCAGATGAGAGTGGATCAATTTGGGAGGTGGAGAAGAACATCTCAGCCCACCTTGCGCACGCAGAACTGCTGAGGCCGCTCTGGAGAGCTGTTGTGTAAACAAATGTCTCTTTGTTTGTTTGTGCAGCCTGTAGCAATCATGACATTCTGAACTCTTGTTTTTTTTCGAAGCAGAGGCACGCTTCTCCTGAGGACAGAGGACTGTTTGAAACATCCCCAGCCAGGGGACGTGAGTCAGCTCCATGCGACGGGCCTCAGTCTGTCCCTGACAGGTCCCTGACAAGCTGCTGCTGCTTCTCAAACAGAGGGGAGTCTATTGAGCCAGAGCTCCCTAATGGAGAGGTTGCGAGAGGGAGGATTAGATTTGCTAATCAGGAGGTGTTTGGTGCCCTGTGTTGGGACAGCTTTATTCATAACGGTGAGTCACGCGTGCTCAGGTGAGCAGCCTTGGGGGTAGGCAGAGTGTAAATAGAGAGAGGACTTTCCCTTAATAAGAGCTGCAACCCTATAATTGAGGCAGCTCCAGTCCATGAAATGTTCCCAGCCTCCAGCTGCACTTTGTTCAGCTAAAAATCTGCTGGATTTGCTCTGTTCTCTGGCTTTTCTTCTCTTTTTCTCCCTTGATCTTTCCACATCATGCTGTGGCATGCAGCCCTTCCTCTCCCCTATTTTATGTGCCTTTGCTTAATCTGTGGTGCCTGTTTTCTGGCTTTTGGTGTGGCGATCTCCGAGTTGGGAGGCTTGTTGTTCTACGTATCGAAGTTAATGATAAAATACACAGTGTGGTACAGAGCAAAACTAGCAGGGAACTTTTGTTGAAAGACCTGCTCTCTTGGGTGATCAGAGATTTAGGTTGTCTTCTCCAGGGCTCAGGAAAGCTTGGAGAGCAGCAGTGGGTGGCTGGACTTTTCTGGAGGTCTGTACGAGCTGTCTTGGAGGTCTGGAGTGGGAACAAGGCTGGCATTCTGGCTGGGGAGATGGGAGGAGGGAGAGGGGCAGAAGAAAGCCAAGCTGCTGCTTGACTGAAGTTGGCCAGTGGGGCTTTGAAAGATGGACATCAAAGAATAAGTCCATGTCTAGAGAAGAAGTGTGGAAGAGCAGCGTTTTGAGATCTAAATCTAAATCCCAGAGGATGGACCAGCATGTGAACACATCACAAGGGGAAATCCTCCGTACCAGCCTAGAGCGTGTGGAGGAAAATCTAATGAAGACAGATGGATGGTGTACCTGGAGGGATGTTTACTCTTGCTTCCATTAGGTACTCAGACACAGGAGAAGAGTGAATAGCCCCAAAGACCCTGAGTAACCTTGGAAGCTTTATCAGGACCTGTGCCTGTGATTCCCTCCACATGGGCTGACACAAATGAAATGACTGGTGATGGTTACCGCTGATTACCACAAACCGGCTTAAAAATTGAGCACCGTTAGAAAAACGGAGCTGTGTCAAATCCTTACTCCAGCATGTGCTGTCTGTTGCTGTGACTGCAGAGCTGTTTGTTTGTCTGATGAAAGGAGGAAAATAATGTGAAGCTGGAGATGAAACTAGGCTGAGAAAAAGGTGATTTTTTTTTTTTTTTTTGTTCTCAGTCTCAGCCTTTCCAGGCGGGTTCCAGTAGGTGCCAGTCTCACCTTGTGGAGCAAGGGAGAATGGAAACTGCTAGCAATTCTTCACAGAAATATGAAAAAATACAGCACAAGAGGGGGTGGGAGAAAAAATGAAAGCCTGTAGGAAGGATCTCTGTTCTCTGAGATGCTCACTTCATTTCTTTCCTACTCAGCAAAGTTTATCTTGGGCTCGGCAGCACAGACCAATCTCCCCCCCTGCTCCTTAATTAGTGTTTAGTAAAGGAAGAAGGTGCTGGGGGAAGGAAAGGGAAATAGGGTATTGTGTTTTGATGCCCCAATGGGTAGAAAAATGCATGGTTTCCAAATATGATAGTTAATGCTTAATCTGACAGACTGTCTCTTATCAACAGGCTGTATGTGACACCCCATTACGTGATAATGGAATCCTATATGGAGACCACAGGAGACCCAGTTCCATTCAATTAACTTACAAAACAGCAGACCTCTGAAAGCATCTTTGTCTTCTCTTTTCCCCACCTCTTTCTCTCCTTTTTTTTCCACCCTGAGAAAATGAGAGACTGACTATTTCTATTTTGTTTTGCAGGGGATTAGTACCAACTAATAGGATTAATATCCCGAGTTGTGTGGCAAACGGAACATTGTTAATAGGGTGATTATTAGAGAATTATATGGAGGGGCAAAAAAGTTAAAGCGGTTGATAGAAAAGCATCTCTGTGTTGGAGAGACTGCCATTTCTGTGCAGTATGCTCCTGGCCTGCCCCTTCTGGCTCATACTTATTTATTTCTCAGGCTTGCTCTGCCTCTGGGATTGACTTCAGTATCAGCACAGGGCAGGAAGCAATTTCAGAGGCTGGAAGTGCAGGATGCAAAGATCTGCCACCTCCTCCAGGGACAGCTACTAGGACCCTACAAGTAAAAGGAAAGGAAAGGATTTATGAGTACCAGACAGTGAACATTTCACCTGGCATCCCAGGGATGCCTTCCAGCTGTCAGTGGACTTCTGCTCATGATGAATAACTCTCTCTCTCCCTTTTGCTTCCTTCTCTGGACAGTTTGGCTTTGAGCATGGGCTCTGACCGCAGGCAGGCAGCAGTGAGAATCACGGTGTGCGTGAGCGGCCACATCCTCTGGGAATGTTTAGCACTTGAACACTGGTGGCTCTGTGACCTGTGCAGGAGAACGTCAGTCTATATGAGTTTGCAGGGCCAAACACAGCTGGCAAAAGTTTTGTAGTGGTTGCCTACCATTGCTAAGGTCTAAGACAGTCACCTTCTGCAAACCAGTGGGTGGAAAGGCCTGGAGCGCTGGTTCACAGCTAGGAAGGCATATAGGTACATTCTGCTCAGAGCTTGTATAGTCCTTAGGAAATTAAAGGACGGTTATTTATTTCCCAGACCCTGTATGCCTGTGTGGGTCACATTCACCTTAAAGAATGTGTGCGAGTGTGAGGCCCTTGAGGAGAGACTCTTGGGGGAGAGATTTCACCAGCGGCTGAGCACAGTGGATGCATGGAAATTTTTTCTGACATCCGTCTGAGAGAGTATCGTTATGCACTGTGTAAACCCCTCTGTCACAGGCCACAAGCCGAAGCCATCCACGGCAGTGGGCAGTTAGTGGACAGGGGACTGGCATGAAGGGTTTTCTACCTGAGAGGAATTACCCCAACTTAGAATCCATATTTCCAAATGCCTAGAGGTACCCAGGCCCGCGCCGCGCCATTCAGAGGCGTTTGCTGTAGGAGGCTTTGTCTGAGCAACTGATAGGGATTTGTTCCTGAAGTGGATCTCCATTACACCATGAGTCACTACTGTTTATATCAGCTGTCGATCTCTCCCAGTGGCAGCTATTTCTGGCTACCTGCCTTGTATTCAGTGGAGATTTAGCACTTTTTTTTTTTTTAATTGAACTTCCTTTTAATTCTTTTTCAAACATTTTTTATCTTAGCTTGTTTTTCCCGCAGCTGATGAGCTCTCTAGAATTGAGTTGCCCTCACCTACTGCTTGTTGTTCTGCTGAAAATGGGGTATCCAGTGCTACTTTTCAGCAGATTCAGCTTTGTCTAAAAGACTGCTTTGTCACAGAGTGTCATGCCATCTAGAAATGAAAGGCTACAAGAAACAAAGCACTTTACATCAAACAGGCATTTTAAACACCGTAGAACTGCAATCCAAAGTAGAAGGTTTGCTTTACAGCCCTTGTTACCCAAGGAACTCTGCAGGCAAACAATAAATAATCCATTCTTGCAAGTAGATCAAAAAAGAGCGACCCCTTTTATTGAAAGGAAAAGGGAAATGGGCCATATGAAGGGCTGTGCCTCAGTCATATTGAGGAAAATGGTAGTGGAGCTGAGAGTCCCACTAAAATCTCCTGAGGTCCATTTAGATGCTCTGCCCACACGGCTGTGCTTTCTGCTGTGGTCTGGTTTGCCTCCTTGATCTTCCTGTGCACACTCTGAATTTCCCATCTATCATAACTGGTTAAACAAAACACAGTCATTCTCCTGTCTTTTATCAGCACCAGGATTTTCCTTTTTCTCCCCACATCCCAGTCAGTCAAGGGATCTTCTGCCTGCCTTGGGCTCTCCCTGTAGCACAGCAAAGACCTAGGCTGGAGAAAGTTGTGTAGGAGCTGGGTCCTTCGAAGAGGAGGAGGTCCTGTGGGACCTGCTGGGAGGCTTCTACAGCATTGCTGATTTTCTGTGTTGCACGAGGCAGGGGGACACTTCTTGCAGCACCTGGCCACGTCTGCAGACTCAGCGTGAATGGCGAGTTACCCATTTTACAGCTAGGTCAGTTGAGGGCAGGCACTGGTAAGATGGGAGTGTCCTGGGAGGCTCAGACTGTTGGATCGTACACCATGACCCTCTCGCAGAGAGGTCTGGGGAGCCACATCTGCTTGTGCATGGAATTGCTGCTCTGAGGTTGACGTGGAGGAGCAGGAGAATGGTGTTTTACCTTTACCTCCATGGAAACTGAAAGTCCACGTAATTTAAAGATGAGTTCCCTTATGCCAGCCTATGAAAAGAGTCTTCAGAACACCCCCAAGGTTTCCATTTAATTACCAATTGCAGCAGATTTCACAGAGCAATTTCTGAGCCTCCAGCAAGGCCTTGTGGCAGTTCTTTCATCTCTGAGGCTTATTGGGAAAAGCTGTATTAAACGTCTTTTAATCCTGCCTTGGATGCACTACCTTTGATCACCTACAATTTTATACATCTGAGCTCAGGCTTACGTTCCTACGTACGTGCTTCCCCATCCAAAATGCTTTAAACTGTGGCCGTTGATTAGAAAGTCTCTCCTGACTCATATAAAACATCCTGCAAACTTGACTGAAATACCCTGCTAGCTAATGACAATCCAGAGGGTCTGGGTCATCCAACCATAAGTTTTGACATTGCTGAATAGGCTTTTATGTTTTTAAAACATTTATGTTTTACTCTGTATTTTCTTTACAGAGAACAAGTTTCTGCAGGGGGGGAAGAAAACAATGTGTCCTTGCATGAGAAGAGAGAGTTTTAGACAGATCTGAGGTGAGACACTTTGATGTATGACTATAACTTCAGTCTCACTTGAGTGTGACACAAGAAGGTAGGATGTTCCCAGAGAGGATGCAGAAGTCTACGCCCTAAAAAGCCAAGGTTTCTGCAGTTCATTGAGGGCAAGGTCAGTGCAAGGAGCTTGAGCTCTTGAGCTCTTAGTCTACTGTCCAAGGTACAGGACGCTATGTCCTGATGATGCTTCCTGTCTGAGGAGAACCTGATCTCTTTCTTGGGAGGATCGTAATGGTAACAATAAGAGATTGCACTTGGGCTCCAGCTGGACTCCCAGTGCTCCTGAGCACTGCAGATGTGCCGTGGGAGTTGTGCCACTTCACAGCAACTGGAAGGTTCTTCCTTTTGCATATCGTGGGGATGTCTGTGAGAACACTGTCATTTGGAAGGGTCCCAATGTCCATCAGGGAAGGAAAAGAAAAGTCAGGAAAAGGTACATGCTGTTCTGTGGTGGATATAGGCAAAAGTTCCACCACATCCAGACAAGCTCCATATCACAGCCATGAGAGCAGCAAGAAATCCAGACGAAGCACTGGTGAGATTACCTGTCTGAAAAAGGCAAACAAGGCATGCCCTGAGAGTGCCTGTGTATAAATGGGGACATCTGCCTCCACCAACAGCTCTGCGTGACCACCTGGGCTTAGCCTTGCACCAGTGCTGTTGGAACATATGTTTGTTTCAGCTACAGCAAGAAAACTGAGTGTGGGGTCACGTTGTGGAGGCCTTGAGTTTGCTTACTGGAGCAAGAACAATCTTTTTTTTCCCAGAAAGTCATTATCTCGATACTGAGAGAGAACAGCCAGAGAGGTTTGTGATCTAAGCAGCCAATCTGAAAATAGCTCAGCTCTATAGGAAACGCCAGCTTTGTAGGGAATGCAAGGTTAACTGCCAGATGGGTCAACTCCAACCCTTTGCTCTGCCAAGGCCAGTATGTTTTGCACTCCACAGCTTTTACATGGGATCTTCAGGAGGTGGCATTATCAGGCAGGGGCCCTTTCAGTGTGGTGTGCCCACTAGATCTCCGAGAGCCTGGCTCTTTATAAGCATCATGCTTATAAAGAAAATATGGTATGTTTTCTTCTGCTTTTTTTAATTTTTTTTTTTTATGTCTTGGGTGCTGCTGCTCTCCCCTCATCGTGGGGATTTCATGAGATCCTCCACAAACTCCTCTTTCTCCACAGCAGATGAACCTGTGGTTTTGCCTGAGGGAGATAAACCAGGCTAATTTCCTTTCTTGTGCTCTATCAGGAAAGAGAGTGAATCCTAAAGGAGTCTGATCCAAGAGTTAGATGTGAAGATCCGGCACTGGCACACTTGCCAGGTCTGAAGGAACTGTGATCTGATGTGTCAAATGCATTTTAGGGTCTCAGCCATGTGACAGCTTGCTAATGACGCTGAGCTTCAGCAAGCTTTGACTGATCCCTCTGGGAGCTGGCAGAAAAAAATGTAGGAAAACTTTTTTTTTTTAAAACATTTTTCTCAAAATCAAAACATTGAATGGAAACATGTCTCTTCCAGCATCATTTTAAACTGGAATGTGTCAAAACAAATGCTTTTATTTTTATTTAAGTGAGACACTTATAATTTTTACTTTACATTGCAATAAGGAAACAACACATTTACCATATTTTTATTTATTTCTCTGCTTTTTGGATAATTATCAGAAATGAGGAACTGCATGCTTCCAAAGTGAATTCTTGGCATTTCTAGTCAGATTTTCAATTTCTTGTTCGTGATGAAAGCAGATGTGGATGTTCAGCCAGAACTGCCTGCAGATGGGGACTCCAGCAGTTCAAATTCTCACCTCTGGCCCTGGCATGTTTTCTTTCCCTGCAATCTTATTATGCAGACATTTGGAGGGGCCATTTTACAATCTGTTTTAGGCTGCTCTGGATATTTAATTGTTATGCAATTGAAACCAAAAGCCAAAATTCACTTTTTTTTTTTGTAAGTGGAGAGTATGGTAATATTTACGTGTGTTTTGGACAACCAGACACTAAGCTGAAAGCATAAGTGGTGGTCAAAATACAAGGCAGAAAGGTGCACTTTTGCCAGAAAAAAAGGAGTTGAGTAACAACCCTGGCATCTCAGTGCAGCAGATCAATCCTCTGGTTCCCCCTCGAGCTTGTCTCTTTCTTTCATGACCATCCCTCCCCGGTAGATGAATCAGGGAGCTGGAGACATCCAACAAGCCAGGCAGAGGAAGGATGCCCTGCTGCTTGCCTGCTTGTTTCATGCAACCTGTTCTCTGCATTCAGTCATTTTAGGCCCCAGAATTTCAACACTATGTAAATAAATCATGGTCCTGTCACACCTTGAACTGAGCTGCCCTGCAAGAGTAGAGTATGATCAGAAAAAGCCGGTCCTTGTTTGTGTTCCTGTGTGTTGAACAGCTCTACTTTGGAGGACACAGACTCAGCCTGGGCTTCCAAGGGGAGGATGCTCTGACAGCCATGGTGACTGCAGGGTTGGAGGTGGTATTTTCCCCCTTTTTTCTTGCCTTCGGGCTGAAAATGGCTTGTGGGTTTTCTTTTTCATACGTTTGTCCCTAAGCTAATGGTGATTCTTGTCTTGTTTAAATTGCTTTTTAAAGCATGCAAAGCTCCACGTCTACCCCAGATAGTACTGAGCTCCGTGATGCACTTATCATTTTCCCAAATATCTTTTTAATTAAATCGGAGCAGAGCGCTCCATTTTCTAGAGCTATCCATCTCGCTAAGTTTCCTGGTTTTGCTGAGCAGGCTTTAGCCCGTTTATCACTGGCAAAATCTGGTGAGTTTTCCTCAGGCTTTGGGTTTTGCAAGGAAATTTTCCTCTGGTAGGCAGGTAGCTGCTCACACAGAGGTTGCTCAGGCTGGCTGCTGTGGGTTAAGGACGTGCTGCATCAGTTCAGGGAGGGTTTGTTGCAGGGCTTAGCAAGAAAAAATGTGGTGTCTGTGATGTAAAGGGATGAGGTTTGACACTACTTTTAGGCCTTCTCAGCCCCTGAATTCTGCAAATCTGTGTGGGACAAAAAAGACATTGTTTTTTCAGGCAAAGATAAGGGCTTGGAATTTGGTTAAAAGGGTAAACCCAACCCTGTGAATTCGGGAAACAGGCAGCTGTTCTGCTCCATCACGGGCATCTCTGATACTGGTGACCTCTTCTGCTCAACATGGAAAATCTGTTCTTTACAGCACCTTTTGGCTTGACAGACCCCTTACTGCAATGTGCCCTTCCAGATCTCCCTCCTTGCTCTCAGATTCAGTGGTGGAGCATCCGTCCTGCCCCAGCACACACAGGATCAGTTTAAAAATCCAAACCCACATCACGCTGTTGAAGAGATGAAGGTCTGCAGCGTGACTGTGTAGAACTGACCCTTTCTCCCTCTGAAAGCAAACAGTGAGCATCTGAGTCACGTTTGCTTTGCTGGAGGAAAAAAACAGAGGCGATTTTCACTATTTTTACCACTGTTATCCCTGCAGAATCAGCTCTGCTCTGGGAGAGCACAGCAGTCTTGTCTGCCTTGTGAATCAACAGAATTGTGAACTTTCCTTCGAATGAGGGGTGCCTACATATTCTGATTGACTTTGTGCCCATGCCTTGAGCTACAACTGTGCAATCCTTTCACAGGCAATGGTTGTGGAGGTGTCCGACAGGGCCTAGGGAATCTTTTTATGGCTGGTGATGATGACTGAGCCAAAGAGAAAATTATTTGATCTCCCCAGGTGAGTTCGGGGCATTTTCTTTTGGCAGAGGGACATGAAGAGTCATTTTTAACATATGAATTGAGAAGATTCGTTGCTAACATTGAGAAAATGGAGGTGGTGGACCACAACATAGCTTTGGAAACACAGCTTTGAAAAACTCCAGCAATGTGTGACAGCTCTGGATTTTCCTCTGATGAATTAAGTTCATTTGATTTGAGACAATGCAATTGTTTACTTGGCTGGGCACTCCTCACTCCTAATTGATCAGAGAGTTAACTGAGAGTTAGTGCCTGGTGAGGGGTAGAACTGCTGCCATGAGAGCAGAACTTGGAGATTTAAGTGCAAATTGCACCAGCACCCATGGAAACAGCTGTAACACCAAATCCTGCATTGGTGCAGGACAGAATGGTCAGTGCACACCCTGGAGAGGGACGCTGATAAGGTGTCAGTGTTCTCGTCCCCGCATTTTAAGGCTGGAACTTGGAATTTTCTCAGCTAAAATGGTGACGTTGGTGTAAGAATTGCAGCCTAGGAAAGCCTCAGCTTGGCTCTGAGCATATTTGAAAGTATCTCTGGCCTCTGGGGTTACAATTGTTTTCATTTCTCTTTTCTTGTTACCTAAGAGGAACTTAACATGCTCAACCTGGATGTGTCATACCGATGTTCTGGGACTCACCCAAAGGAAGGTTTTGCATCTTTGAGACATCTCTTTTTGTCAAAGACAATTGGATCAGAGATGTTCAGGTTTGTTGAGTTTTGGTTTTGAATTTTTTTTGTCACAACAGTTTTGTCTTGAAAAATGTCATTTTGATGAAACAGAAATTGCTCAGGAAATCTTACTGATTTTGACAATTCTACTTGGAAGGGAGCTGGGGAGGAATATTTTGAAAGTGCTGGAGCTCCCAGTTATGACATTCTCTGAATGGAAAGGAGTTTTGATTTATTTCTTTTTCTCTTTTCAAAATGATGTTTCAAAATGTAGTGTTTCATGGGGACAAAAAGGGCTGAGTCTGAATGAAATGCCTGAAAAAAAAAGAAGTAAAATATTTTGACTGATCCAAGTCAGTTCTTCAGCATTTCATTTTGCAACTTTGTTGGCTTTTTGGACAACATAGGATGATTTAAAAATTGTTGGTTGTTAAGTTCTGCTATCCATACTCACAGATATGCTTCTAGGTTGAGCCAGTGATGTATGAACCATGCTTCTTTTTGTGGTGATAAATTACCTGGTTTCATAGCTGAAAAAAAACCTGTTTTAATCCATTAACTATAGAGAACAAAATACTCTGAGTCTCTCGATTCACGGAACCATGCAAGGATCTTCCACTGTATGAATTATTCAGGAGCGGTGGTGAAAATGAAGTACCCATTACATTTACAAATATTCCACAAAGAGTTCAAGGCTGAGCAGGAATAGATCAGACAGCATTTATTGTAAAGCCTTGCTGAGTATTACTGTAGATGTAATTTCCCGTAGTAATTAACACAGGATCTGCAATCCAGCTTTGAAAAGGCGATTGAACCTTTCCCGGTGAATTTAGGAATCAGCTGCGTTATTACATGGTATAGGTGACTTGGAGTGCCGAGCCTTTGTCTAAAATTAGTCCTCAGTGTGGTGGATGATTAAAGAGGGATTGTTCCTTCAGGCTACTTGGGATTGATGTTTTCTATTAAAAAATGCATTGCTAAGGATTTGTGAAATATAGAGAGCTTCTCTGGTTGTGTGTGACTTATTATGCAGATACGCTTAAGCTATCAGATAAATGATAAATGATTCCTAGAAGTTGGATGGGTAGCATGACCCAAGGGTAGGGGTTTTTATTATTTTTCTTCCCCCCTAAGAATCAGAGCCAGCCATTTGTCAAGTCAACCGAGCGAGGTGCCCAGAGATCGTGTGTCACAGACTGTTCTGTCTGGAGTGGGCGCAACAGGAGTTAATAATGTTGCACCTCCTCAGACCTCTTCATTTCTACTAAATTTCCTTGCCCTTTTCCTTGCTTTTGAACTATGCTTTCTTCTGGCTTGGGATGGTGAGACAGCCTCTAAGTGCTGCCTGCTGGGAAACCTGCCAGCAGCACTGGAGATGAGCAAAGGCACCATCTCATGGTGTCCGAACGACCTTCTCTGTGCCCCGGTTCCAAAGCTGAGCTGACAGCCACTGGGAATGAGGAGACGAAGCAATCCCTTCACCTCCCATTCCTCTCTAGCAGTCACTGCTTATTCTTGATCATCTGTCTGGCTCACGTGTGTGCTGAGTGCCTCTCCAACCTGAGGAAACAGACACTTAACAGGACCTGGGTCAGTCACAGCCTCCCAAAGGCTGTTGTCCCACCCTGAGCACAGGGCCTTCCCTTTCCACCTGGGAGCACAGGTTGTGTTTTGATTGATGCAAGGCCCTCTCCGAAGGGGGAAGCCAGAGGCATGGGGTGAGCAGAACATAGAAAGAGCAATATCCCACACAGGTCTCATGCTTGTGCCAGAGATAAATGTGGAGCAGGAGATCTTCGCATTTTGCATTTATGTTCTCTCCCCACACTTGCAGAACGTAGGGGGCTAACAGTCCCCTTGGACAGAATTAACGTTGTTTGGGTTGTGTTAGCTGTATCACTGGATGGCTTGTAATTTTTTTAATTTTTTTTTTTTTTGGTACTAAGAGAGTCATTGATCTTTGGCTGGACAGAACTTCTCCTGTTGGACTTTTTTGGGGGAATGAGGTGCAGAGTTTGTTCTTGATGGAGTTCAAGCATCCCTAGCACCATACAATCCTAAATCAGGATTTTCAAAACCAAGACTTTTTCTAATTACTTCCAGAACATTAATTCACTGTTGGAAATTGGGATTCTATTGTGTTCATACATAGACTATAAGAGTCACTGGCTTGAAGAATTATCTACTTAACGAAATGGAGTAGGGGAAAAGTTATTAGAACTGCTCCAGCTTTGAAATGTGTGAAATCTTTTAAAATAAAAAAGTTCAGTGGAAGAAAGAGTAACTCTTTTGGAAAGACAGTTCTTACCTTTCAGTTAGCTCTGATTCTTCTTATCTCACTGATGAAAAATTGACAAGAGATAGTGACTTCTTAAGGAATGTTGAATTTCTCAATGGAGAAAAATGACAGTTCTGCAAAAATGACCCTCTTCTGTAGGAATCTGTTTGACTGGATGTTTTGCTGGACTCTTTCCCTTTCATGTTGGAAAAATAATAAATAAATCACTTCCCAAATTTACTCTTTGAAAATAGTTTTTCTTAAACCAGTTCAACAAAACAATTTAGCAGTATTTCCTCAGCAATAAAACAGTTTATAGGAGCTATTTGGGCTCTTCCTTTACTCTCGCTGGCTGGACCCCTCTGCAGGACTTCAAATCGTAGGGCTTCCAGTCAAGCTGCATCATGTCTCATCAAAAAACCTAAGAGACATCCATGTCATTGAGGCAAGGGATGTCTTACTCCACATTTTTACAGCACCTAGCACAACAGGGCTGTGATCAAGGCCAGGGCACACTGATACTACTGTAAAACTCCTTGTTTGTGTTTTTAACCTACTCTTGGAATTACAGTACAGTTTGGATTTTATTTGGCTTTCCCAAGAACTTTTTATTTTCCTAAACATAATGTAAATAGCCCAGGCTATGCTAAAAAGAGAAGGTCTGGGGATTTGAACAAATTGTGCTGGATTTGGGTAGCAGGAGATAATCCCCAGTCTGTAAAAGCACCTTTCATCTTGTTGTATTCGTTCTGTAGACAGCAATCACTTTGCTCTGGGCTGAATCGTATGTGACAGCATCTCTGCGCCTTGCTACCTACTCCAGCAAAAAGTGCAGCAGGCTTTTTAATTACCGTAATCCGCTGTGCGTGATACTGGTGTGTTACAGTGACAACTGCATCCAAAGGATAAAGCATCTTGGGAGAGGAGTGAGCAACAGGCACAGCTAAGCTCTGCAGAAGTTCAGCCGCTGCCCACCCTGAAAGAGCTCTGACTTTGGGAGCGGTTCTCACCTCCCTTCTCAGGGGGTTGCTTCGCTTTCCATTCTCCAGGGACATCATCTGCTTTTCTGGGCATCAGCTGCTTCAGAGCTTCACTTGCTAATGCTGGAGGACAGCGGAGACTCTGCTGCCAGGGTTGATAGAAATATGTAATAATTTGGTTTTAATCAGTATTAACAGTGCTGAGATTACAAAGTCAGATCCACTCATATCGCAGTATTGGGGTAACAAGAGATGATCAGTGGCATGCTAGTTGAGCTCTTTCTTTCCAACAAAACATATAGATAATCTGAGTATAAATCATAAATGCAAAATCAAAGACAGCATGTGCAGCTTCTTTGGGAAACTCCTATTCCACATCTTTGTCAACAATGTGAGCCTAATTGTACACACAAGTCTCTGAAGGCTCAGAGAGCCCGGCATTTCATTTGTTTGCAAAGGAAACTTTGAGCTTGTGTGTGTAGAAAATTTGCTTTCATTAAAAGAAAAAAAGCAGCTAATAAAATAGCTAATAAAATGAAGCAATGTATTGTTTTCTTAACTCTGGCAGGTACCTATCTGATTGCACAAGTAGACTCAGCATGCTGTTTGTCCCTTAGTGGCTTTGACAAGTCTCCAAATCAAATCAGGACAGACAGGAATGCACAAAGATGCCTTTTGCATTTGTCCTTCCTTCCCCGCTTTGGGCTCAGCAGTGAGGCACAGACACTGCAGTGCTGGAAGAGAGCTCCAGCCTTGCTCCTGAACACAAATTTTCTGTGTGGTTTCCAGTTCATGGTGCAAATTTCTTGTCCAGATCTACATCTTGCTGTGAGTTTGGTAGTTTGGTGCCCATCTTCAGGTTGTAACCCCCGTTTTGGCTGTGATTGTGTATTTGTTGCTAATTCCTTTGGAGTGGGACGAGATGGATGGGTAGGTGGATGGGTGACCTCACTGCGCATCCATGGCTGGTATCTTCTTCCTGCAGAGACCTCGTGAAACCTGAGTGTCTATTAAATGCTGGCAGCCAAACCCTGGTGCAGCTGCTGGTGGAGTGGAGCTGGCTGACCGTTTGCTAGATCGTCATTATAGTCCAGTGCACCCCTGTACTGAATGGGGAGACAGGGAACCTGCAGCTCTTTCTCCCGTGCTCTCCACTCTTTGGTTATCTCTACAGTTGGAGCCAGCAGGGAGAGTCAGTTGGCCATCAGAAAGAAGGATCTTGCCCAAAATCATCTGAGGGCTGTTACTGAGCACACAAAGTAGGAGGAGCTCAAGAAAGCCCCTTGGAGGTACCTCAAACCATTTCTTCTTCGTCTAAGGCTGCTGCCTCTGTTCTTTTCCCTGGAGAAGTGTGTGATGGGCACAGCTCTCCCTGCATGCATGTCTTCCCTCGTCACGGTCAGCAGCTGGGGCTCTGGCTGCACTCTTCAATAAATGGAAATAAATTAAGAGTTTTGTGGCCCAGGGAAGGAGCTTGGGCTCCAAGCATTTGACCTTTGAAAACCTTGTTCCTTTATCCACAAAACAAATGTGAACCAGCGGAGGGACCCTGGCCAGCAGTCCCCGCAGCCCCTCTCTGTTCCCTTCCTTCACTTCTTCCTGCATTCATGGCTGCATTGAGAAGCTGGCCTATGTTTTCCTCTTTTGCCCTGACAGTGGGGCAATTTTTCAGTGGTTTTTCCTCCAGCATTGAGTGAGCAGGGAGAGGGAACAGGCTCTCATGTTCAGCAGCCTCACAGATTACACTGTAAAAATACCCTTGCTGAAGAAATCATATCCTTCTACATCTGTTTCTTCATTTTTAGAATTTCACAGGCTGCTTTTCTTTTTTTTACTGCTAAATTTTGCTTGGCTTTAGCCAAGTTCTTTAATTTTTTTTTTAATAAAGAATAACAGTTTTCTTCCTGGGACTTGTCTGACTTTCTTTGGGAAAAATTCCTCATCTTCAGAAATAACCAGCTATTTTTAAAGCGCTGGGCCCACACTGTCTCCCAGGAGCGGTGATACCATGGTGCCGTGGGGATGGGCTGGCTCCAGCCACGCGGAGCTGCGGCTCCTTTGGACCATGGGTGGTCCCAGCTCTGTCTCCTGTCCTGGGCACCAGACTGGGCTCCTCACCACCGGGTCTGGGGTCAGCTGCTCTGCTCTCTTTCTTTAATAAGTAGGTAGCAGGATGTCTCAGCAAGGCATCAAAGTCTGTGCTGTGTGTTCAGACTTCAAATCCCTGCCAATAATGCAGAGTTAAAGAAGGGGATTATGATGGTGCATAACAAATAACAAGGGTTTAAACTGTCTTAAGCACACTGTACTCAGGAAAAGAGGGATTGTTTGGGTGGTAAAGCCCGCAGGTGTGAAGAAAGGCTTTTATTTCATGTATCTATGCATGAATAGGAAACTCTGCTGTGTGGTATGGGTTGTTATAATGAACTTCTGGACTTATGTATTCCTCTTGCTCTAATGCACGTGGGTTGTGGTCACTTTCTGCTTCCTTCAAAGCCATATTCAGGAGTAAAAATAAGAAGGATGAGCAGATAATCAGGCGCACAAAGGCAATGTGGAAATCTGCCCTTCCTGACTTTTTCCCCATCCTTTTCTCCTTGGTTCATCCTCTGAGCAGGAGGACCCTCAGCAGAGCTCACCTCTCCA
This sequence comes from Tetrax tetrax, assembly GCA_009806455.1. Lineage (NCBI taxonomy): Eukaryota > Metazoa > Chordata > Aves > Otidiformes > Otididae > Tetrax > Tetrax tetrax. The sequence goes on along the minus strand of WHYT01014796.1, from coordinate 235,418 downwards.
CTGCCTTGCAGTACGTGTGGCCTGCTTTCCTCTGAGCCCATCCTGTTCAACCAAAGTGTAGATCCCAAATGACCTGGTTGTGCTGAGCTGCCTCTACGCGGGACCTTGGGGCTCTTTGAAGAGCCCAGCAGCCATGCACGCTTGTGTCCCTTCATGGAGGGGGAAGGCCTGAGCAGTTTAAATCTCAGTGTAAAACAAGACTGTCATATGGGAGACAGAAGCGAGGGTGTCACAACACATTAGTGCTGCTCTGAGCGCCTGCCTGCCTCCTAAATCCCCCCTTCCCTCTGAAATCCCACACAGACCTTGGTTTGTCCAAAGGGAGCTGGTGACTGCAAGTGCTTGTTCTTGTTTGTTTTGTGTTAAACAAAGCTGCATTTTTCCCTCATGTTTCTGAGTAGTTGCCACATGTGGCAAGAGAAGATGGGGAGGATGGATTTTGTTTTTGAATAAGAAAACCATCTTAAAAACCAAAAAATGAGTGGATCTGAGGCATCTAAGAGATTTATTTAAGCCAGTGTGTGGTTTGCTTTATGTGTTCCATTCTTACAAGCTGAAACATCTGGATTTGTCTCATTTGCCAAATTAGAATGACAGGCAGCAGAGGTGGAGGTGATTACATACAGGTTTAAAACAAACAAGCCAAACAAATGAGTTGCTGTTTAAGTGCCATTTCCAAGCCAAAGGTAGCCCTGCTGTAAACACTCATTACTGTGGCGCAGACTCTGATACCAGCTGTCTTCTGGTGTAAATCTGGCTTCGCTCTCCTGCAGTTCCATGCATTTTGACAGAGTCTGACTTTTGCTTGCTGGCTTCAAAGAAACGTGATTTTTTTTTGCCTCTCCTAGTACTAAATTCAACTCCTGCAGGTTGATGTCTCCCTATTTATAGGTGTACGTGCACTGAGGTCTAGGTCAGCTCCTCTATATGTTGCGTGTGCCTACTCCTTCTGCTGGATTGCTGCGTTCTAGTGGTACCCACCCACTGGTACGCTGTAACTGCGACACTATCCCAGAGGCGCCCAATTATGGATGAAAGTGGTCCAGCTGCCTGCATGGATTAGACAGAAGAAAACACGATTTGCCATCCTTGTGGATCTTCTGACAGACAATGTTCACAAAGGGCAGGGTGTCAAAATGCTTTGACTTGGAATAAGAGAAGAAAAAACCAAGAAAATGGGTCATAATGAAACGGACTGGGGTGGAGAGGGAAAATGCATTAGAGATGCTGCAAAGTTCTCTGCTGCTCTGCTGGTTGTTAGCTTGTCTCATGGAAACTGGGAAGTTTCCAAACTCCCTTAAATACCCCAAATGGCAACTTTCTTGTGTAATTCTACTTCTTGCAGTGTATGTATTTCCACTGAGCGTGGAAATAATTTTATGTGCCCTGCCCAGAGTCACTCAGAGGAAAGTTCCCAAGTAGACGTGTACACAAGCACCACTATTGGTAGCAGAACTCAAACTTGCCTTCCTAAGTCCATAACAACTTTCTGTCCCAGAGAAGTGTAAAAGACATCACGTACTACATATATAATGTATGCACACAGTACAGCTGAAAGCAGCTAAATCTGTGAAGAAGACGGCACAATCCGTTGTATGTTGAACCTCTTCACTGGAGAAAGAGGCTGAACAAGGCATAATGCTCCCAGGGCCTCCTAGGGCTCCATGTGGCATGGAAAAACTTTAGGGACTTGTAAAATTCTAAGTGTCTTATTTGTGCCTCATAAGCTCTGACACACATCAGGCATTTCTAAGAGTTCTCCAGATTGTGTAACTTCTTGGCCCCAAAGATCATAGAATCACAGAAGGGTTTGGGTGGGAAGGGACCTTTAAAGCCCATCCAGTCCAACCCCCCTGCAAGGAGCAGGAACATCTCCAACCAGATCAGGTTGCTCAGAGCCCCGTCCAACCTGGCCTGGAATGTTTCCAGGGATGGGGCATCCACCGCCTCTCTGGGCAACCTGGGCCAGTGTGCCACCACTCTCAGTGTGAAAAATAAAGGCACATTGAGCACCCGTCTCCTCCGTTCTCTCTGCTTTTCTCACTGTGTATAGTGCTTCCCTCAACTATTTCTCCAGCTTCTTTACTCCAAGCCTTTCTTCCTGTTTAGGCTTCTCTTTTTTTTTCCCTAAAGCTGTCCTCTTTCTTGCGAAAAAGCCGTTCAGCTGGCAGGAGATCTCTCCAGGCATTTCCAGAATTGTCATCACTCCGTGTTCCACCCGACGAGCATTTGGCCATTGTTAGCTGGATTCACAGTTCAGCTCATTTTCATCTTCATCCAAAACAGGGAGCTAAATACAGAAGTGCAGCTCCTCTATTAATATCCTCTGCGCTGTGGTAGGACCAAGCTGCCAGGTGCTGTACTTTGTGCATAGAGAGGGACACTATTGTTCCACTGAGCTTGAAGCAAAAGCACAGAGAGATGCCAGATTACCCGGGAGAGCTGAAAAATCAGCTTTGGTTTCCTAAGCCCCAATCCAATCTTTGATCCATCAGGGTACACTGTCTGTTAGTTTGAAATCACTCTCTTCCATGAGGGCTGAATCTGCCCCCCTGCAATAAGATGTGAAGCTCTTGATGTCTGACTCCAAACTTTCACTGCCTCAGGCCTCTCCTGAGGGTCCTTTCTATTGCAGCAGCCCAGAGCCACTAGTTTTTAATTTTTTTCCGCACATTTTACACATGTCAGAAGAATCCACCTGACTGTCTGCTGTCAGAATCGTATTCCAAGGGCAAATATCCTAATTACTGTAGGGCTTCGTGGAAGGGTAGGTCTTCATGGAAGTGTCTGAATCACAGATTTATTTGCTGATTACATGACCAATCCTCCTCCTTACCTCTTGTATTTGTATCTTACTGCATTTGGGTTGTTTTAAATTTGGTAGCACTGTTCTGTTTCATGAGAAGGCAGCTGATAGGTAGCAAGTTCTCACTTGGCATGAGTCACCCTAGACGTGGGCCCAGTTCGTTCTGGTGGTGAATGGCCACGAATTTCCTGACAACAAAGAGTCTCTAGGAGATGCACAACATACCCACGCTGTCCTTAGCAACCTCTCTTGCCATGCTCTTCACATGGACTCCCAGTTTGTGGCGTTAGAGGCTGGACTATATAGTTACACTTTCCTGTATGGAAGAGCTCATCTCCCCGAGGAACACTTGGACTCTGGCTTCTGATATGGTCAATGGATGCTTCAGACTGAGAGGGCTTCCTCCACTAGCAGGGACTTTGATCTGTCTTTAATCTGAGGGATTGAAGAAGGTATCGTTCAGAAAATAGGGGCCAGGCTTAGTCCTTTAAAGAAGGGTGAGGGTGATGTACCCATCAGAACAGCTCCTAGTGGCCTCCTGTCAGCTGCAGTGTTTTGCTGGCTGAAGAATTACCTTTTCCTTTGATAAGATTAGAAGCAAACAAACAGAAGAACACCCCAAGCATTAACAATTGTAATCCTGAATTCACTCTGAGAGCACGCTCAGCTTTGAGCAGACTGGAATAATGCCAGAACTTTTTTAGGTTAATAATTAATTGCATGTTTTAAATTAGAAATTGCTGTTGCATCCGCATGGACTTCTAGCACATCGCATCTTATTAAAGCTGTAATTGGAATGTGTTATTTATTTGTTTCTTTTGTTAATGTTCATATTCCTGCTCCTCAGGTCACTAGAGCTGCACAAGAAACTTGTTTAAAATGAAATGCAGCAAACTCCCAACAGTAAATGTTCCTGTATGATGGTAATTGTTCTTGTTCCTCCGTGTTCTGGCTTGGTGCTTTGAGATGCAGGGGATATTTATGTGGTGTCTGTGCTCGTGGCTGAGCGTCTCCGATGGCATAGATTCAGCTGCTCACGAAGTGCTTCACGAGTCCACGGTTACCCCTGGTTCTCTCCCCTGGAGACCTGGGTGGGCTGCGCCGTACTGGCTATCAGCTTGGAATGTAGACATAAGCTAGATGATGGATGATGTTTCCAGGATGGAAGTATTTCATGCACTCCCAAACGCCATTCTGATAGCAAACCTAGTCCTCTGCTGCAGCTGGGAGCACTGCTGAGTGGGTCTGAGTTCAGCCGTGTCCCCGCTTCTTGATGAGAGATGTTTAGAGTTTACTCATTCCTATAAACCCGGTGGGAAGATTTCCTGAACTTATTAGCTCCGCTGTTCCTTCTGGCCCTTCTGCATCCCCTCCTCTTCAGTGACTGGAGGCAAGCCCAGATGAAGAGTAGAGACTCATAGCTGGGAAAGCTCTGCTTCATGTCCAGCCCAGGCAATCCAGACAGCTCTTGTGCTGGCTGCAGGGAATCAAACAGGCTGGGAAGAATGGCTTGTGTGGCTCAAAGCAACTGGTGAGGTCAGCCCTGGATATCAGGTAGATATAACATGACAGCTATGCTAAGGATCGGAGCTGGAGACCTCCATAGGCTTTGTAAAACTTTAAAGGAGTAAGCGTAGTGGGAGCGGCCACAACTGAACAGAAGGGGAAGAGAAAACAAAGACACAGATGCTTCCTAAAAATGGCACAAGCGGTCAGTGCTAGAGCTGGCGTTACAGCCACTGCCTCCCGAGGCCACTCGGCCTTTCTGGACACCACAGGCCAGGATGCAGCTGAGACGTGAGAAGATCTCTGAAGTTTACAGCCACACAGCTGGAAGTCAGGTATTCCCTTGTGACTGCAGGACAACGTATCCCGGGTACGAGTGAGTCCTCGCTGCCTGGTGCTGAGCAAAGCCGATATGACAGGCCTTCCCCGGTGGAGGCGAATTCCAACTGGCAGGGGTTTACATTCGTTTCACATGGCACCTTGGATCAGCTGCCGAGAGCAACACGAAGTCTGAGATGGCACAGTCCACGGCGTGTTGCCTGTCTGACGGAATTTCTTCCCCGTGGTGACTTAATGCCCCTACGAGACCGTGGTCCTGTCGCAGGTGAAGGCGGATGTGAGCAGTCTGATGGTGAGAATCTGGAGGAACGCTCCGGGAAGGTCTCAGTGAGGGGGACTGCAGTCTTCCAGGGAGTGATGGGCTGGAAACTCCTTTGGGTCAGTCCAGTAAAGGCCTGTGAAAGAAATAACAGAGATCATCAGAAAGAACAGATGCTCTTTCAGTTACAAACAAAATTGCATTTCGTTCCCCTTGTTCCATTTGTTTCATTATCCGCTGAGAGAATTGACTCAGAAATCCTATGTTGTGTAAGAGATAAATGAGATAATCTAAGAACCCTTTGTAGCCTTCTAATCAAAAGTCTGCATGGAAGCTGACACCTCAAATCTGCCCTCATTAAGACAGTTGAGAGATTACTTGTTGCAGGCCACCCGATTTGCCTGTAAATATTCAAGAAGTTGGAGTAAACTCCACAGATGTGAAAAGCCAGCATGTCAAAGCAACACCAAAACCTTTGGCACACGTTCAAACAATCTTTTGAACACCAGGATTTGGGCTGATTAGAAGAGAAAACCAAAGCAATTTTAGGAAGAGTTGGGGGGAGGGAAAAAGAAGTAAATTTAGACAAGAAAAAGCAATTACGGGCTTAAAAGGAATAATAAGCATCAATTAGCTGCAAGTATCTCTGCCTACAATGAAAGCATTTTCAAGTACATACACGGTGGAATAGAGAAAGAGAAAGGATGGCTTTGTCAATGAATTACAGCAGGGATTCCAAGATAAAGGGGAGCAAATGCTGCGGAGATATTAAACAATTACTTAGCATCAGCCTTTTAGAAATTAAAAAGGTGGAGGTTGCCCTGAGTTGAGGAGCTTTCCAAAGAGACCAGATAAGACTGCGGATATCAGCTGATAATGCTGCCTGGCTGATTTTCTTCCCACAGCCTCTTGCATTTGGCCAAACGTCAGATTTCCACAAAGCTCTGCGGAGACAGCACGGCGATAGCGGTGAGCTGAAGGCAACGGGCTGCACCGGAGACGGGTAACAAAGTGCCTGCGCTGTGCTGGCGCTGCGTGGCTGCCTGGCAGGATGTGTGCAGTTGCCTCTTGTGGAAAGGGGGTGGGGGGCAAAGGTTTCATTTGGTCCATCTGCTTCTTGCTGCTTGTAGTCCTCGGTGAATGGTTGTGATTCCCGTTCCTCTAGCCAGGATTTTATGCTTGGTTGTGCCCAGTGGGGAGCTAAGTGATGAGCAGCTGCGCTGAGGAGTCCAGACTTGGCACCCATTACGGACGGAGGGTGATGACAGGATTCAATTGGCTTCACTCCTTCTTAGCTGTGGCCGTGTTCCTAGAACAGGCCACTAATTGGATCACACCAGTTACTCTGTGGAGCATAGCTAATCCTTTTCTGCCTCGCTCCTTTTCTCCTGCCCCAAAATAATGAAGGCTAGGGATGGGCCCAGGATTGCAGGGAGCTGTTTTGTGTCCGGGGCACTGATTTTGTAGCCTTTGCTTAGGAAGTTCTTGCCCAGCCCCTTTCCCTGGATAGCAGCAATTGGCAGAGGTGAAATACATCTTCCACTTTCATTCCTTCCCTTCTCAGCAGAGGCGCGTTGGGAGCTGAGCACTGCCCTAGAAATGATCGCGGTGTACAGGAAGAACTACTGCCAAGTCAGTTAATTTTGGCAGCCCACCTGCGTTGTGCAGTTCTGGTCTTCCCGTTTCAAAAGGATCTAAGATAATGGGGAGAGGTTCAGAGCGAGGTGACAAAAGTGATCTGAAGTCTGTAATAGCCACGGTGCAAGGGGTGAGTAGGTAGCTCTGACTTCTCTGTCCTGGAAGAGTCCTGATTGCAGGTGTGTGAGAACGGTCCGTGGAGTCGTGAGAGGCCGGCGGGGACTGGGCAGGGACTGGCTGTGCACTGCCGCTTCCAGCACAGGAACTAGAGAGCACCAGGTGAAGCATCTCACTGCAGGTGGTGGGATCAACAGAAACAAAAGGAAGTTGGTGCTTGTAGTGGTAGTTTAGCTGAGGAACTCCTTGCTGCAGGATGGTTGAGACAATATCGAGAAGATGCTAGACTGATTAATGGAAGAGAAATCTTCTCAGGGATACTAAATACATGGAAGAACTGCCCAACTCTGAATGTCCCTCAGACACAAAGGCTGGAGTCCAAGACACTATTTGGAGAAAGATTGTATCTATTTGCTATGAATTCTTGTGCTCTTCCTGGGTATCTGTTTTTGGCCGCTGTCAGGGATGGCTACACAGATGTTTGGGCTAACCCAACTGCGCTTTATACTTGTGTGATTTTCTGTTCCTGTGTCCTGGTGGTAATAGTCTCACTGCAGCAGCAGCAGGATTACAGAGCTGTTGAGAAAAGCAAGATCAATTTTAATCTGTGTGGCTTTCTCTGCTGCTGCGGCTGGGATGATACAGGTACACGTGGCAGACAATAAAAGCCGACATGGGTCTCCCTCTCCAACACACTGCAGTCATTTCTGTGACCTCAATGCAAGCATGGTCCTGCTAACTGTTAAATGGAGCTGAGAAATATTGGTATTGCTGCTAAACAGGAGCTGTTTCACGAGTGGGAACAAGTGAAGGAACAAACACCACTGATACTTCAACTGGTAAATGAGCAATGCAATCCTTTATTCCCTCCTTCTCCAAGAGATGGTGGGGTCTTTGCAGCAAACCAGAATTAGGCAGAGAAAGCAATTGGCTTCAGCATTTTTCAACAACTACCTGGAAACCTATAAAAGTCATATCATGAGCTGACTCATTCTAGTGTGAACAGGGAGCAACTCGCTAGAAATCAGCAGCATCCCCGAGATTTGTGCCAGTCTGATTTGTAGCTCCTGGCACCTTGGCTTGGCCGTGTTTTCAGGAGGCATTTGCACTCTCCCTTCTGCAAACAGTGTCTGCAGCAGCGCTTCAGGCCGTGTCAGAGTAGGTGTGAAACTGGGTCTCATTAGGATCTCAGCAAAAGCCAAGTGAGACGTCTTGACAATGATTTCTTTCCTTTCCTCCCAGTCATCTAAAGGGCTGTGCTGGGGCAGAATGGGTAGAGAAAAGAATGGCTCCTGCCTTCAGTAAAAATTGTTCCTTTGCAAAGTATAGGGGGTCTGATCCTCTCTAATCCAGAGGTGAAAGTCCCTTAAAAGGTGAGGTGCTCATTTTGTTGCTCCTTGAAGGGATTTACTCAAATGCACTACGGCCACCGCTCACTCTGGGACAAGACCTGGGGCAGCGTCCCGGCCAAAGCAGGGTTTCTCTGGGAGTGACCAGCGTAAGGCACCAACATGCTGCTAGGATCTGCCTGGAAGTCAGTCAGCAGTGGACATCCAGGGGTGAGCCTGGAGCAGCTTTTCCATGCCAAGGGCTCGCGCTTGTGATGGCAAAGTGCTGAGGTGGCAGAAGGGTCTGGCAGGGTTACAGGGGGAAGAGCTCTCTGGAGGGAGAGGAAGATGGGGAAAGGAATGCTTCAGTGAACTAATTCAAAGCTGTTTTTTAATTAAAAAAAAAAGAGTGAAGAGAGAATGAGATAAAAGTCAAAGACAAGAAAAATCTGCTTAGGGCTGGACACAGCTATCATGCAAATAAGGATTTTAAGTGGAAAATTAAAGAAAAATTAGCAGTAAAGAGAAGGGAAGCAAAAAAGTAGCCAGCATAAAAATTAAATTGCTGAGTCAGTTCTGGAAAGAGTTCAGAAGAGCAGGCTTTTTTTTTTTCCCCAGATAGATCTTTTCCTGTAAATAATAGATGAAATAGGAACCAGTAACACAAAAATACTGGAGTTTGTGAATGCTGTGCGTGCTTTCTCCCTTTAAAATTATTTTTTAGAAGACATTTGTGGGGGACCACCCTGTCCCAGCAGCCGGAAAGTTCCAGAGCACGTTGCAGGCCCAAGGGTTTGCTGAGTCCTTGTCCTTGTGCAAGTCAGCGATTATGGGGCGTACGGGAGAGGGACGGAACTGGCAGGGATGAAGTTCTCATGCCCTTTGGCTGGCAAAGCCTCTGTGCTGGGTGTGTTAAAGCATCATCTCAGTGTGAGATGGAGTGGGACTGATCTGTAGCATCAATCCCAACTAAGCCCAGAAAAAGCTGACAAAAGTCAAGTCTCCCTCTTGGAGTCGTAAGTCTGAGCGTGGCAACCAACAGCTTGGAGAGTTGCCAGTTTGTGTGTTTGTACAGCTCCATGAGGGGTCTGACCCCAATCCGTGGCTGCGCGGTACTGTCGCGGACAAGCAACACGACCCAGCAGCGGTTCGGCTGAGAGAACCCAGACCCCCATTCCACCCTGAGGGTCAGGCAGGAGACAAGCTTTGCTTCATTTCCTCAAGGTTGGCTTCTCCCATGCAGTGGCACTGTCCCCCAGTGCTTCTGTTTTCAGCCAAGAGCATATTGGCTCCAGGCTGAGGACATGAGGCAGGCTTTGGTCATAGGTGTGATGTGAGAATTGCCCCGTGAGGCACCATGGAGACTGGGGGACTGTTGCCCATCAGTCCATAAAATCTTGCTTCTGATGGCAGAGAATTGAAGCTGCTGCATAAAGATGGAAAGATTGGCCTGATTGTACCTTTTCTCTTCCTTCTGGAAGTCTCCAGTTGTAATCCTAAAAGCTGTGAGCCCTTTGCAAAGCATCCACTGCAGGAGATAAGCAAATCCTCTGAGAAGCCGATCTGGCAGCAGCATTAATAACCAGCTGCATATAGCCACTAAGTAGGTGGAAGAAGCCTTACGACTTGCTGTGCCAGTAGAAATGTCACATAAAACCACCCCACCATCTGGCCAATGCTGGCTTTTTCACACCCCTTGTCCTGCCATCATCTTTGTGCTATCTCCAGGTGTGATAACCAAGGTGCGAGGATTGAACTTGTGACCTTCACCACTGAGAAAGATGTAATACTGCTGAATCCTGCCCTGAAGCCATCTAGCAGAGGGACTGTAACAAACTCATGTTTGTGACTGGGTTTGGTGCCACCTGAAGGCTTGCTTTGTTGTGTCCAATTGGCTGGGAGATTGTCCTCCAGCCGGCCAGATGATGACCTTACCTTGGTTTTTGCTATCTTCATCCCTGCTGGGCTGAGCTGTAGTGAAGTGATGTTCCTGGGCATGGAGCCCTTCATCACTTAGGAAATTCCAACTAAAGGATGCTATAACGTGTCTCCTTAGCAACATGGGCTACTCAGAGTTCTTCGGCTCTGTAGCTTTCTCTCCTTCTACTTTCCAGGCTGACTCCCCATGCGATTCGAATCAAGTTCAACTTCATGTCAGTCCTGATGTTCTTGCTGTTGTCTGAGCTCACATCTGGGTTATCTAGGAGACATCTAACACTTTCAGGAAGACCCTGAGAAGAGGCTGTGGTCCCTTGGCACCAGAGGAGTCTGTGCAATAGATGCACCATGTCTATAGTTTATAGTTGTGCAAAGCAGGTTTTAGCTTTTGATGAGACAGGCTGCAGTGCCTGTCCCCTCGGCATCCAAATGATGTGTCTGTTAACGTTCAGCTTTTCCATTTCACAGTGCTATTACAGATGTCCGTCTGTCTGCTCTGCCGATGCCGGCTGTAGCCCGCTGTTCTTCTTTGCACTTCCAAAATCTGGGTACGTCTCATTTCTCCCTATGTCCTGCCCTTTGATCCTGGTTATCCCCAAACTGATGTTACTCCCTTTGTGGAAAACATCTGACTCTTGAACGTCCCAAACTGGCCTTGGCTTGAAGCTGCCCAGCAGGTTTGTTTGGGCTTTGCATTTCCTTGTGCTTGCTGGAGTCACTGGGAAAAGGATGAAACATCCTTTTCCAGTAAAGCAAAGGGTTGCGTTCCTCTCTGCAGTACTGGGGCTACAGCAAGAAGGAAAACATGAGGCCCAGAAAAGCAACTGGCAATAAATCTATTGCCTAGAAGCTCATATGAAGCTTTGATTTTCTTTCTGTTTTCGTAAGAGGTACTTAGGCTGGGGACTCAGTTCAGAGCGTGATCCCCTGACAGCACTGGGCCATGGCAGAGGGTCTCATCCCTGGATGTCTGTCCATTGCTTGCGTCTGGTGGTTCCTTGGTTGTTAGGGAACCAAAACAGCTCTTCCTGAGGACGCCACATTCCTCTGCAGGCTTTGGGAGTCGTGTGGTGGTGTCACCTCATGGTAGCTGTGAGGATTCTCAGGGAGAGAATTCTCTTAAACACTTTCACCTCTGCTTTCTGGCAGGGTGAGTGGATTGTAGCTGTAACTATGTGATTATGAGAATGCATTGCAAGTCACGTACCCGAAAGGTCTATTTCTTTCTGTACAGCAGTTCCAAATGTCCTTTACAAAGTAGCCTTTTACAAAGGCGTGCAGGATGTGTTAATATGCACATTAGGACTAAGGGTTACAGCATCACATGCTGGCCTTGGGGTGAAGGTTCTTGTAGCTCATGTCATAAGATGGGATTTATGATGAACTCCCCCATGACCAAAAGATTGATGCAAACGTCTCCACCTTCTGGGCTGAGTGGTGGTAGTGTCTCTTGGACCTCATCAGATATATCTAACAAAAAAAAAAGACAAACAACCCCTATGTCTTAAAGTAAATACATAGATCACCTATTTTTTTCCACTGGGAAAAGAAGCAGAGGCTTAACAGCCTTTGTAATGGTGGTCATCTAGATGGAAGGGGTTTTGGAGTTCAGGGGGCTCAAGCAAACCATGAAGTCTCTGCCCTATTTTGTCAGGGATTATGGACTCTCAGAACCTCCTGAGATTGTCTTGGGTGGTGTAGAATGTGTAGATGAGATCAGCTTATAGTTTGGAGCATCCTTGTAGGTAGCATGTGGCTACTGGGACTGTATTAACAAGACATGGGAAACAAAGGGGTAGCATGTGGGTAGCCCTCCCTGATGGTTGGAGCTAAACTCAGGGAAGTTCATTTCTGTTCCTCCACACATCTGTATTTTAACTTTTTGAAGCAGGTGATGGGGACAGGAATTTTGCTAACTGTGTACGCAGACACTTGCTGTGGGATAGAGGATAAAGGAAGCATACGTGAACCCCGAAGTGACTCCCTCACGCTGGAGTGGTCTGAAAGGGGCTCTGGGTGCCTGCCATACCACACGGCTGATGGGAGCTGGAACAGCCCTAATGCCTTCACCAACACCAGTGCTTGATCATGTCCCAGGATGTACAACTGCAAAAAGAATCTAGTACCCTTCCAGACTTTGCCCCCTAGTAGAAATCACCTTTTTTTTTCTTCAAATGAAAAAAAAAATGCCCCAGAATATTGCATTTTAGCCATTTTCCTTTTAGGAGAGAAATCTGAGTGGAAAACAATCCATCGCGTTGTGACATGAGCTATATTGCAGAAACAGGCCATCTGGGACTGTTTGTTATCCCAAGGTGTCCTGTTTGTGTCCAAGTGCCATGAGTTAGTGGTGCACCTCTGGGATACGGGTGGATGAATCCGTTGCTGAAAACACAATGAATGTAATTTTCTTCCTCCTCTCGTCTGTATAGTACAGGCACCTCACTTTAATCTTTTATTTCCAGGCACAAATTAATCTTCTAGTGAAAACAATGACAATATTTGGCCTGGCAGGGTGGGTGGTTACTCATGCAAATGAAATGTATCTTCCTTCTACCGTCAAGAGAGGACAGGACTGAGCCCCCCCATTGCAGACCACAGGCCAATGTCAAGACAATGACACAAAGGAACTGACTTTGCCTTGTGTGGAGATGCTGTTGGCCAGGTCTGAGACAGAAAGCTGAATTCCCAATGGCTGGGCAATTAGTAGACCGTTTTGTTGCAGCACTAACATCAGCTGCAAACTATCTGCTTTGATAAAACCTCAGCATCAGAAAACGTTAAACCCAAAGAAGCAAAGGTGGAAGCAATAAAGTGAGAGTTAGGTTCTGCTCGGCTAATGAAGTGAGCTTCAGGAAGAAGAAACGTGTGTGGGGTCAGAGGCCCTGAGGGAGGAGTGATGGAGTTCCCTCTGAAGAAGCAGGCGGTGGAGTCCAAGACCTGAGCATTTGGTAACTGAGTGAGTTTCAGACTGCGGGAGGAACTAGCCACAAATACAGATGTCCAGCCTGGCAGCTGAGGAGGAGGAAAAATAGCTGAGCAAGATGTTGACTTATTCCTGAGAGAACAGAATTAGTTGTCTGCGAGGAAAGAGCATATTAGAGGAGGGTGAAAGGTGGGTGAACACTGCCCTTTCTCTCTGGTTAAATTCCTCTGCTATCGCTGCGGCTTTTGGATGTGAAATTAGACCCTTTCCTATTCAGCCTTTATCCACTCTAACATAATTTAAGCACTACCATATATCCTCTCCCAGGCCTACACTCATGGCCACAATTACAGAGCAGGATCCAGAGCTGGCCAGACCTGCCAGAGCCGTTGTTGTGCTCCTCTGCGTGTGGCTTCATGGCAGAGAAATTGAAGCTAATCAATTCCATCATTGAGCAGAGCCTCGGGCTTATAGCTCTGAGGGCAGAGAAGGCCACCCTGGGTCTCTCAGGAGCTGTAAGAATGTGGTCAGAGATGTCTGACTGCCGCTGTTTAATGCGGGCTCGCAGCTCTTCCAGGTGGGATTTTGGTGGGCAGGTGGAGGCTGCCCTGGTGCTGTGCCCGGCTTGCAGCGCTGCAGCGGCAGAAAAGCTGGGGAGCCGCCTGCAACAACATAAAATGTCACCTTCACAGCTGCATCTGTCTCACAATAGTGTGAGATTTAAAGGCTGTAGGGAACAGCAAAACTAGCTCGTGTTGATGGTAACCTTGACCAGTTAAGATTTTTCAGTTTCTTGCTGTGAACGTGCCGGCTTCCACCCACCAGTTCCTGCCCTGCTCTCCCTTCTCAGCCTGAGCAACCTGAACCTGTCACAAGCAACCCACGAGACCTTGGCTCCCTTGGTCTTCTCTCAGAGACATCCACTTTTCCTCCAGGAAGTGCTTTTTAAAATGCTTCTCTCTCTTCTGCAGCAATTTTGAGGCTGGATGAAGCTTTTTCACTTCTGGGCTCTGATATTAACCCCACTTCTTACAATGACCCCTTTGGTTTGCTGCCCTGGTTTCCAGTATATGCCAGTGGCCTTCCGTCCAGATCGTTTAGTGGGCACAGGATGATCTAGTGGGGTCAGACTCTTCAATCTGTAAGTGTATCTCATTTTCAGTGCCCATAAACCTGTGGATCACCGTCTCCGTTAAGCCTTGGCTTCAGCATGGAAAAACCTGTGATATAGTTCCGGTCTGTAAGAAGTGGCTAGTTCTAAATTGGGGTAATCATTTAGTTAATAAACACCCATTAAAGCTTAGATTAAACTATTATTTCTCCCTTTGCCGATCTGTCATTGTTTCTTATTTAGTAGCTGTGTTCAGGAATATTCACACATGATTGCTTATGATGTTTTAATTGTCTTTGAAATGTTGTTTCACAGCTTAGGTTGAAACCTGGGTAAAGTGATGCGCACGGTGATCCTGAAAAGCAATGCATCTAATTGGTATCTGGCTGCTGAACAGTGATGCAGGGTTATCTTTTCTTCCTTCTGACGGGTTAATTGCTGGCAATAGTCAAACTTCGCTTTCTGCTTGCTGAGACTGGAGTCCTTCATCTTGTTAGGAGCAATGAGAAATCACCAGGAAAAAGCTCTGCCGTTAATATCCAAGGAATACAGCTGACCGGCTGCTATTCATCTTAATGCAAACCAGACATTCAGACTTAAATTGTATCATTTTTAATGGAGTGATGCAGTTAAAGCAAGCATCAAGTGGCCCCAGGGCAAAGATGTTTTGGTTTCATTGAGCGTTTTTTGAGCCGGCAAGGGACAAGTCTTTGGTTTGATAATTCTGAGCCCTACAGAAAGTGATGCTGCAGGTGAACCTCGAGGAGCAGATGGGGTTGCGCATGTGTGTGGGTTCTGAGCGGCTTGTGTGACCTTGGGGTAGGGAGGCTGGACTTCGCCCAAAGTGCCCCAGAGCACCTGAGGAGTTCTCCCATGGCTGGGTCGGGATTTCGGCTCTCTCGGGCCCTTCCCCTTGCTCTGCGTGGAGGCTGTCTCGGCGGCGGCAGCAGAAGTGATGGTTTCACGTGGTTCCTCATCATCGCCGTCGCTCAGGGGTGTTTCTAGCCTTGATGCTTTGACGAAGGGACTCAGCATTCACTGTTTTGCTCCACACAGCTTGTCTGGTGTTCCTAGTGCAAACAGGGCCCCTTCTCCCTGCGGGAGGGTAATAACTAACTAGAAAAACAAGGGATCCCTCTGAGCAGCCCTGACTACACCGGAGAAAGAAAATCAATCTGTAAAAATCCCAGCTGAAGCATGGAAGAGGAGATCTAAATTTAGCTGCAGCCTGCCTGGAGCTTCTGAGGTTTGCGCCTGCTGGGGCAGTTGCTCTCAGCATTGTATAGCTCAGAAGTTGAACCCGCGTTCAAAGGCTGCAGGCGACACGGGGAAGCGACACGCTTGCTCTGTTGTATTTCCAGGTACGGCTCTTCAGTCTTTGGGGCTTGTGGTTTCACGCGGTGCATTTGGTGGTTATTTTAAAAAAAAAAAAAAAAAAAAAAAAAAAAAAAAAGCAAAGCTGTTCTACATACTTGGGAAGACCAAGAGTCTGTGCCCCACAGGGCTTGCGCTCTGCACAAGCAAGTCAAACAAAGGCGTGGATGAACAAAGCTCCTCTTATCCCCGCTTCGCAGCTGGGTAGCTGGAGTGCAGTGAGATGAAGCGATTTGCCTGTGGTTGTATGGGAAGTGAGGAGGCCAGGTATGGAGCTGGGTTCTCAGGAGATCTGAGTTCAAACCCAGTTTCTTTCTGTAGCTCCAGCCAAACCAGGTGGTTTGTCAGTGACCTGTTGTTTTGCCCTTGGCGTTCCCCAGCAAAGGAGTCGGTGAGTTGGCATCTCCACCGAAAACAGAGGCAGTACAGCCGCTGCTTGTGGCTGAGAAATGTTGGGTCTTCTGAAGGAAAAAACCAGAAAAGTCACACTTCATTTAGACACTGCTTGTTACCTTTTCTCAATAGACAATTTGTAGATGCCACATTTAGGCCTGGAAGCAAACTAGAAACTGTCATGTCTCACAACTGCAAATTACGGGAGGATATGCTTACGGTGCCCGAAAAAAGCTTACCTGGACTCAGTTTTTTGAAAGCCAGCAGCAGTGAAAATTGAATTCCTGGATAAGAGGAACCGGTAGTTGTGACCGGAGGAAATTGCTGCTGCTTGGTGAAGATGGAATGGCTATTGCTGTGAAAGTGTAACCCTCGATTTGGTGGGACCAGCGCCAAAAGAAGCACGTTTGTCCCAGCACTGGGAGCAAACTCCTGCAGATTTTGTTCGGTGAGCGCTGCGGTTGTGTGATGCAGGACAGTCGTACTCTCAGTGCTCACAGAGTGGTGAAAAAGACTGCTAAATGAATAAGAAGCAGAAATGAAAAGTACTTTGAGTGATCTACTTGGCTATTAAATGTTCTCTGGAAGGGGTCATTGTTAATGTTGCTGCTTCCCATCTAAACAGAAACACATGGCCTCCTTGACAGAGAATTTAGCAGAAGCTGAAGGGATTACTGGGTGTTACAATATCTCACTTCTAAAAAGTTAATGTATTAGTAACGTGTGAGTCTAGACACGTATTGCAAGACTGATTTAGGATGTTAAAGAGGATTCTGCCTTTCATTCTGGCTTTTATTAAAAGCTTTGTAGTACATCTTTAAAAAGCCACTAAAGCCACACTGAAAATACAAAGGAGAAAAGAATAGAAGCAGAAAGGTTTTAAAATGGATTTCTTCCCCCATTTTCTCTCTTGCCCCAACCCAAAGTTTAAGGCTATTTGCGTAAAAACATGATGTTAATTTTTTTCTCCTCTAAAAATACAGCTACTCTTCTTCTTTACTTTCTTCCCCTGAAAGCTGTGAGCTGTGGGCCAGTGTGCAAGACTAACGTCAGGCTGTGGAGGAGCAGAATGGCTCAGATCTGGAAGCTCATTCCAACTTCATGTAACTGCAGACTGGTTGAGATAGGAGCAAGGATGATTACATTGCTGGTGGCAGTTGGGACAGGGTTACTAGTCCTCAGTAGGAGCTGAAGTAACTTCAAAGAAATTGAGAAAGAGATGATGGGCAAGGGAGCTATGTAGATTCATAGAGGATGTGGATTTTACTGGGGGTTGATACGCATATGGCTATATGCTCATACTGCTTTCTGCAAAACCTTGGAGAATCCAGTAGTTTGTATGGGCAGATCCTGCCGAGTTCCTGCTGTGCTTCATCTCTGATTTTGGAAAGAAGAATCGTGTGGCGCACTGCTTTTGGGATACTTGAGATCTTCGGCATTGAACCATCGTGAGCTCGCTGCGTGATGGAAGAACATCCGCTCTCCACTTTTTCTCCCAGTCTTAACTTCTTAGGTCCTTTCAACTCACAGGCACCCAAACCACTGTAAGCAGGACTGTCTGGCTTCAGGTGAGGAGGGAACAGCAGGAGCAGATGGATTCCTCAGCATCAGAGGCTGGTTTCCATGCAAATCTAGCCTGATTACAAAGAACAGGGCAGCAAACACTGCTCACAAAGGGTGTGGGAGCTGATGTCTGAAAGTTTCCCGGAGGCTTTGGTGATTCTGTAACAGGTGGCAGCCAAATGGAGCTGCTTTCTAATCAGAAGGGATGGGTTTTTGTGGGTTTTTTTTTTTTTTCCGCTTTGGGTGAAATGCAAATGCACTGTGCTATCAGGCACATGATAGCCAGCTCACCTGCCCTTAAAGAGGAGGAAGGCGCCACCACAAGTTGCATATTGATAAGGCAAGATCGCGTTCCTCTGCAGGCGTTAAGGTGGGTTTATTATCCTGTTTGTTCTTACCACCTAGACTTACCATCCCCACCCAGTTTGTCCTTGGCTGGTGAAAAGTTCTCCCAGAAGGTCTAATGCGTGGCAATGTGCCCAGCATCCCGCCACACCTCTCAGGAGAAACGGGAAAGAGGCCCTGCAGCCTTTGGTTCAGCTCATGCCAGGGAGCTGTAGCAACACTTAACTGTTAGGGTTAGCGAGCTGTGATTTGCAGAGGGAAACTGAGGCACGGCGTGAAAGCAAAAGTGGCTAGGTTCAAAGAGTGGAAGCAGGACTGAGAGTCACCTTTTGATGCAGAGAAGCTGGTCTTTACTTTCAGTGTCGAAGACTTCCTTTACTGAACCCCAGCTGGAGGCTGTGCAGTCGCAGAGTCTGTATCAAACGTCTTCTTCCTTCATTCATGCATCAGTAGATCTGTACGAGCTCTGATGACTTTGAAATTACCCTGACTTCACATCGGCAGGATCAGGCCTAGAGCGTGGCACAGGATAAAATGCTAGTGAGAGAAGATTTTGTGTTGTGTGACTCTCTGGAGGGGGTTAGGAGCCAGCTGCGTCAGGTGGGAACAGGTCTGTTAAAAGCTGGTTGAAAGACTTCAAGTGGTTTTCTATCTTGCTTTCTCTTTGGAACAATCACCAAGCCGTATCAAAATGCTCTGCCACAGCATTTCAGAGCGTTTAGTGTTCAGAAATTACAGGTGACTGTGCTTTGCTCTAAAAAATGCAGTAGGAGTGTGGGTCCTCCCTCTCTGAATTATTTATAATAAAAGGCAGTTTGAAGCCAAACCTCAAAGTTCCCAGATTTGTTTTGATTTTCACAAAATGCTTCCAATCAGCAGACACCTCTTAAAACACGAATTTTTTTTTTATTGAAATCAAATTGGTTTGTTTTGATGGAATAGCATTTTCTGTCAGAAAAGGTGTTGTAGGGGAAATTTAACTATAGCGAACACAACACAAGCACTCACAGGCACAGCGGGATGAGAACAAAAATGTATGGAATGAGAGGAAAGGCATTCAGGTCCGCCTGCTGACGGCTACCGAACCTTTTGAATAGACTTCGTGGCTCTCTAATTCACATCCTTCCAATGCCCTACCTGCAACAAACTCCACACCAGTACAGCATCTCTGTGCCCTGCTAGCACCAGGTGTTAGCGTGAAATAAAACTGTGCTGCAAAGCGTCTGCTCCGTTTAATAAAACACGGGCTTTCATTTCAGCGAGTGATCTCGGCAAAAAGCGCCAAGTGTTGTGAACAGTTTCAGCAAGGCATTTCAGGGGCTGAAAACGGACTGCTTAGGTAGCTGCAGTTGATAAAAAGCAAAACTAAAAGCAGAAGCCTTCTCACTGAGCTCAGTAAAGGCAATATTAGCTTTTCCGTGGAGTTTTCTGCTCAGATCCCTCTGGCTGAGCACGCTCAGCTCCAGCCCGTGTCTGTAGGGTAACAGCTGGTTTTTGCGCGTGCAGTCCTGGGCACGGGGTCTCTTTGCCGAGCCCGCTTCGGCGGCAGTCTGAGCTTCAATGAATTCCTTCTGTTCGTCGAGGAGTAACGTGAGTTCTTTCCATGTTTGCCATGGGCTAGGAGCATTTCTGTAGATGATTACCGTGGCTTGGTTAATGCAGGGTCACTGATTTTTTAAGTTTCCACGGCTTGCCTGTCTAAACCCCACACTATAACACTTAAACGTATTTAATTTTTCGTATCTTAAATGGGGGAGATTCATTTCTGTTCCTTCATGGAAAGCCGTAGCGTTGTACGCTGGCTCCTGTTCTTTCTCCTCTCTCACTGGAACTCTGTGTAATGGAGAGGAGGAAATCAGGGACTGACCTTGGACCCGCTGTCCTGGCTGCACCGAGTATTTGGTGTGCAGCTATAGCGATGTAGGGTCTGGGCTGCTGCTAGGAACCAGCGACCACTGCTGCTCTTAATTTCATTGTAAAGCCAGTTTCCTAAAGTTTTAATCCTTGAATGCTAAGGTCAAATGGGTGACTGAAAGGCAGCAAGGCGTGTTCAGAGAAGCAGCCAGATTTTCACGGGGTCTCAGCAGTAAATTTGTGGTTATTCTTGCTCACGTCTGCTCCCAAGGGACTGGCTGGGGCAGAGTAAGCGCACAGGATCTTGCACCTTTCATTTATGTGCTGGAAGTGGGAAGGTCAGAAGGGCAACAGAGGTTACGATCACCGTTGTTTGAGCAGGTTCACTTGTGGCAAATCAAGCTGCCCTGAATTTTTAAGAAGCAATAGCTGAAAGAGTCCAGCTGCTTTAACTGAGGGAACCCTGCAACAACCGCATTGCCTTCACAGCTGTTAAGTTCAGAGCGTGCTTTCAAACATGGGGCCGGGCTGCTGTAGAGCAGCTTTACTCCAGGTTTATGCCTTAAATTTGCTTCCCCCTCTGTTACTCTGCTCCTGGCCAAAGAAGTGAACACAGCACAACTGCCAGGGCCTCTATGGTGGTGACACTGATGTTCTGCTGGGAGTTGTTCTGTAGAGACTGGTCACGGTCTCCCGTCCTCCTCATCTCCTGGGTTGTGCTAGCCACGAACAGACAGAAATCTGAGCTAGGCGTGAGTGGCTTGGCTCAGCAGTTTTTAGGGGCTCTTTTGCACACGGCAGAGCAGAGCGTGGGCTTGGAGACAGTCGTTCTCTGGGTGGCAGGAGCGCAGATGCTCTTTTTGACTGCTGTTCCTTACCCTCATCACCTAATTGTCACATCATTACCTCCTGTTGTCTCCATCTGTTTGACATATCTGCCAGCTTTTTCCTTTCAGGCTTGAAGTGCAAGAGACAGGGGTTGTCCTGTTGGATTGGTGGTGCAGAGGCAACTTCAGATACATAGGAAAGCATCAAGTGAAAAGAGATGGTGCCAGGTTCAAACCAAGCAAAGGGAAGTACTCCTTAGGCAGCGTGTCATGTAAGCTGTGGTACTCCTTGTCATCAGGACATTGGGGTACAATTTTTTGTACCACGGTGTGGATTTGAGGAGGGACTGGACGCATCCAAGGCATAAAGACCTCTAGAGGGCTGTTAAAGACAGACACAAAGCTCCAACATGGGAAGTTCCCGTGCAGCACATCACCGGGAGCAGGAGAAATACTCTGCGGAATGGTTGCTATGTGTTTGTCCTGTTCTAACGCTGTTTCTTGGATATCTGTTATTAGCCATTGAATAGTGGACTGGCTTGATCTGTGCTCTGGCCAGTTGCTTCACTCCTATGCGTGAGACCCCCAGACTGCTGTCTTTCTAGCAATCAGAATTCAGTAACATCTCCATTCCTTCCTTGTTTCTTCCTGTTGCTTCTGGGTCCTTTCCAAACATCCCCTTCCACCTAACAAGAACGAGAGGTAATTGAGCTTACTTCTCCGCTCTCTTGGAAGTGACAAGGCTGAGAGGCTGCCCTAAAACACATCCCTGGGTGACATGCTGTGAGGGCACAGCCAGAGAGTGGGAGTGAAGTGGTTAAACAGCAGAGAGTTATGCCAGGCAGTGGGTAAAACGTGGCTGATTTTCACCCTAGAGTTTAAGTGCTAAAACTACCCGCAAATACTTCAATAAATAGCAAGCTCATAAATAACTCACAACATTGCACTTCATAATAAACCGGTGACAAATGTTACATCTTTCTACAACGTGGATTAATGGTAATAGGGGTGGGAAGAAGGAGTGATGTCTGCAAGGTGGTATTAAAAATCACTTACATTTCACAGGTTCCCATAAAAGGGAGACTTGTGCAAAATAATTAATCATGCATTATAAATGCAGCTTTTATTAAAGACAAGCAAAAGCATAAATACAGCCAAGCCCTTAAGCGCTTGTTCTTTGCAATGGTTAGAAAGTGTTTGGAAATACGAGCCAACACTTGGGATGCTGTTTAGCTCAGTTGTTGGTGCTGGAAGAAAAGCTGGGATGCAGGGGTGGCTTTGCTGCCTTATTCTTGTTTTTCCTACAGTCTGGCATGGGATGAACTGAATATCCACAGGTTTTCCTATGTCTTGCAGTACTTGGGGTCTAGGAACAGCCCAGCTAGATCCTTCCAAGGACTCGTCCTGGGGATGGCCTCTGCAGAGCACTGTTATACAGCTGGCTGTGCTGCCCCTGTGCTGGCGGGAGGTTTCCCCAGTCATAGAAGATGAAAACCTGTGCCAAAGCCCATTCAAAATAACCCACAGAGCATCCCACCAAAGCAGCGGAGAGCGTTAAGAGGAGGAGAGGGAGCTGGTTTCCCTAAATGGTCCTTGTGGAGAACTGTCACAGCAGTTTTCCCATTGCATTGGAAAAGAGGAGTTTGTTGGTTAGAGCTTGTGGTGCTATTCTGCTGTCCCAAATCCTGGAGTTGAGGAGTGAAAACTTTAGGGGTCCTTTTCATTCCCCTTCAGTCAGTTCTGCTCTTTCGAGTTAAGTCTAAGCTTTGAAAGAAAGAAGGTGGCAGAACTAGAAGGTGATGCAAGAAGAATATTAAGGGGAAGGGGGATTTTATGACAGCACAGTGAGAGATGATTTATTTTGTCCTTCAAGCGCGTTCTCTCGAAGGCTTCTAAAGCCCATTAAAACTTCTGTCTGAAGCCATGGTGAGATTCACTCCCTGGAAAGGACAGAGGTTTTACCATGGGGAGCCAGAAGTGGTGATGGCTCTGATTTCATTAGCAGAGCAGTTATCTGAGCTAAAAGGGTTTCTGCTAAATTAGCAGGGGCCCTTGTTGCAATTAAAGTGCTGCTGTTTTGTAACCAAAGTCACTGTCATGTGTTCGATTTTTGAGGGTGAGCCAGAAGACCATATTCAGAATCCCAGAGCTGTCAAACAGCGGATACCAAAGGGATTTCAGGAGATCATCATATTCACAGATCCAGCTCCACCTGCGCTAGTCCTTTCCTTGGGCTTCTCACGTTCAGCGCCCCAAGGTTCGATGTCTAAGGTTCAACACCAGACAGATCCAGCCTACAGTGTGTGTATGGTGCAGAGTTAGGATGCCGTGTATAAGCAATATCATTCCTTGCATGTACGAGGCAGAGTGTGTTTTCTTCCTTGTGCAACGCAGCATTTCTTCACGTGGGAGTCGGGAATCAGTGACCGTGCTAGCTCTTGTGTGTGACTTGCTGCCTCTGAATTGTTTCTCATGGCCCTGAGCTCTCATGCTCCATGACTGTATGAAGACATACACGATGGAATAAATACTGGGTAAGTCTTGCAAGAACTCCCTTTGTAAGTGTAGTGTCAGCCCAGAAAATATTGTACATTCTAGAAAAGCACAAATCCTGGCATTAGAATCCTCCCATTGTGCTCAGATCCATCTTTTTGGCTGCCAGGTCATGGTTCCTCCAACTGCAGGGTCTGTGCCTCCAGTTCTCCTCTGGAGACCAGCCAAGGATGCTGCTAACTCTCACCATTGCTGCGTTCCTGTGTCTGCTGACTGCTCCGAGGTACACGGGGGCCTTCCAGGACCATTTTGACACAGCAGCTGTCCTGAGCTGTCACACAGGCTATTAAATATTGAATTCATCCGTGACTTGAGGACCAGCCATGATCAAAGGGACAAAGTAGCTGCTGTTCGGTAATGCTTGTTAATCAGAGCAGTTCTGATGAACAGCTCTGACAAGATCTTAAGAGTATTTTTTAAAATCTCCATTGGGGTGCTTCGATCTGTCAACCTGGAAAGAGAATACCTGTCAGCTCATAGCTGAGCAGAGCATCCTCCTCTTTCTCGTAGTCCCTAAAGACCAGATCTCATCTGGCCTAACAGTGGAGATGCCCCATGTGTCGTGCCCTTTGTCTGGCTACTGGAACTGGGGCTAAACTTTGAAGAATGGATCATCTTTGAATGATTCTGGTGAAAAGGAATTGACAAGAAATTCCTGCATCACCCAAGCCTAAACTTGATGGTTGCCTCTTTCATTTGGAGACAAGCCGTGATCTGGAATGAAAACACAGATCATGCTCTTTGCTATCACTTGGTGTTCAAGTAAAGTGAATTTTCAGCAACTTGTGAAACTGGATATTAGTTCTCCTGTTGTTCTCACTAAATACGAGGTACCACAGAACCACTCTCTTCTCTGTGTCTATCTGTGCCCTTGGATCTGCAGTCAAATGTCAACTGTCCCATGTCTTTTTTTTCCCTTCAGTATGAAAACTGGCTTCTCCATTTATACTGGACTATCTCCAAATACTGCCACTGCCTGAGGGTCCCCAGGATCCAGCATCAAATCCAGCTCTAGCTGCTTTTTCTTCCTCTTCATTGCCCTGGAATGACAGAGGTCTGAAATGCCTTCCTGCCCATCTGTTTTCTCCGGCCCCTGGATGAAGCTCTCTTCTTTGTCACTGAACTCTTTGACATGTGTAAGGACTGAGTGTCTGAATAGGATACAAGTCACTGAAGTTACAACATCTGGGACACACAGAGGAAGAGCAGGAAAGTGCAGAAATCCCTCGTTCTCCATCTCTCTAGGTGGTGAGAGATCTTACAGCTGTCCCCTCTTTTATTTCTTGCCCTAAATGATGACTAGGCTCCTCGTGCCTGTCAAGTTGCTTTGCCAACATTGTAAATACTTTACATTATCCATTCGAATGCCTTTCAGCCAGCTGTTTCTTGTATCTCTCTTGCTTATAAATCCTACCTTTAGTTCATATATTTATTTAGGACAATGAGTTTTACCTCTCTGAACGCTGCTTCCTAGGTCAGCCTGAGTCAGCAGTGCTTTTAATTCTCTTTCCCCGTTCTTTTCTTTTTATATTCCCTGTCCATGCTATCTTGCCCAATTTTCTTTCTGGCCTATTTTACTGCTGCTAAATTCAGAATCCTCTTTTTCCTACACCCTCAATTTCTCATCGAAACGCTGCCTCTGCTCCCCAGCACACCTTGTACCCTAGATGTTAGCTAGCCTGTTTGCTCATGGGTAACCTGCCCCCCAACCCAGAGACTGGTGAATCCAACCCATCCCTTTTTCCTTGCTGGATGTGCCGTGTGTCCCCACACCTCCGTGCTGCCTGGCGTCCAACCTCCTTTGTCACCGTCATGTGTGTTTCTGTTCTAAAAAGCCTCATGCCCACGATGAGCGGAGGCTCCCCGTTTGACTGTTGTCCTTTATACCTCTGGATCTTTTCCAGGTCCTGGAACACTGTTGCGTAGGCTTCTAATTAAAATCTTCAAAGAGGCAGAGAGGACATATGGGGAGCTGTGAACAGCCCAGTGAACTCTGGACACCTGCTCCCCGCTGCCTTCTTTGTCCTTAGCTTCCGTGGGCTGGGGTGTTTGCTGGCCGGTCGGTTCTGATCACAGGAAGAACGTTTTCTACAACCACCGCTATTAGCGATAATGAGAATAAATGATACAATAATGAAATCTTATTATACACTTTTCGATGAGGGCCTTTCATCTCAAAGATTGCTAAGTGCTTTACAGGCTACTGAACATAGAAATCATTTTACTCACCAGGGAAATTTAGCCAGTGCAGGAATGGAATATGGGGAACTGTTGGAAAACTTACATTGAGAACGTGGGACGGTTCAGTAGGGGGAGAAAATATACTGTATTCAAACAAAATTGCTGCCTAAATTTAGGGCAGGGAGCCAGCTGAGATGCCTTTTACATGGAGAATTAAACAGCTGCCCCTTGGCCAATGCCTGTTGTTAGAGATAGATATGAGATTTTTTGATCAAGGCTAGTAAAGGACCTCAAAAGATCCTCGGCTGTCACGTAATTCTGGTTCCGAACTCCCTTTGGTTCCTTTGAAGATGCCAGCCCACCTCTGTTTCACGTCCCATAGGAAGAAGGAGCCTTCGGCAGCTGCGATTGCCTCCTTAACCCTGCCTGCAGCGGAGGTTCAGGGCTGGCTCAGAGGGAAGAGCAGTACTCACCAAAAAGCCATGTCACAAGTATTTCTCTTCCTCCTGTACTGTGGATTTTGTTTTCCCTTGAGATCTCCCATTCAAGTTGACCAATGCTTGACCCTGCTTAGTTTATGAGATGAAAATCCATAGCAGAAAATTTCCCGAGCATATTTATCTTTTGTAAAGGGGAAAAAAATCAACACAGAACCCTAACCTCTAAAGACACCAGCTGCCTCCTGCTTATTAAATGGTCCTTGTTTCTGTTTATAGAAGTAGATTGAACAGGGCTGGCCCTGGTGCTCCCTAGGAGCGGGAGCTGTGCGCGTTCCCCAGTGATGTATGAGGTTAATAATATTCGCAGTACAAGCATTATGCAAAGCAGGACATCCATTCTGCTGGTTGGCAACCAAGGAGCGGTAGGCGAAGGCGACAACGCAATCCATCTCCAGTCTCTCTGCACCCTGGGGCTGCCTGGGCTGACACCGGCCCCGCTGAAGGCTGGAGCGTGGCCGAGCACGCTAGCTGGATCTCTTGCTGGGAACCCAGTATCTTGAGCTCCTTAGATTGTAAATAGTGTTGGAGAAAAGATGGACCTGCTAATAATAAACCTGTTGCGAAACCTTTTGCATTGAGGGTCTAAATGTGAGGCCTTTGGAAGGAGGAGGGAGGGAAATTCCCTGCCTTTGCTGCTTTGATAGTCTGAAGAGGAACATGATGGTCTCTCCAGGCCTCTCTAAAACGCCCCGAAAGTCTGGAGAGAAACAAAAATGGATATTTGGGGCCCAGTCCGTGATGCCCCATAGTGGAAACGGTTGGGCTGTGAGAGCTCATAGCCTGGAGGAGATCACAGAGGGAGCAGCGTTTGCAGACAACTCAAATATGACCTTTCCTGACACACCAGAGGGTTGAAAACCCCCTCATGTATTGACTTATTCCGCAGGAAAATCAGCGTTAGTCTTACAGGACTCTGGCAGCAGATGACAATGTGAGCGACAGGAAAATGGCATGTGAGGGCAGTGTGGCAGCTCTGTCACCAGAGGTATTTAAGAACAGATGAGACAGCTCTGACAAACGTGTGAGGTGTTAGATTCCTGCCTTGGAGCAAGTGGAGTGGACTGGATGTCTCCCAAGTCCTTCCCAGCCCTGCCTGTGATCAACAAAGCAAGAGCGGGCACTTCCACACCGAGGCGCTTGCTCATTCTGCTGGAGAGCAGGATTGATCCAGGGAATAAATTATTCAGGGTAATTTGTCTGCCCAGAGAGAGTGGAGCCCAGCTCCGTGCACTGATGGCTGTCTGAGGGTGATGCCCATCTCCTGAGGGGATGTGAGCCGCTCTGCAGGCTGTTTTGGAGGCAGAGGTGGGTGAGGAGCTGTGGAAGCGACGGTATGAACTGTTTGGAACTGTCGTCTGCTTTCAGAGAGCCAAATCTGAAGCCGTGATTCGGAGCAGGAACTGGTTACACACAGACCTCCCTTGTTTTTCTCCACAGAGGCTGTGATGGAGAGAGCTGGCAGTACGGACAATTAGCAGCAAAGATTGTTGGGGAGAAGTATTTGGATATTTGGGAAGTGTTTGAGTCGGAGATTGCTCTGAGGAGTTCCTGCCTTTAAACAGCCAAGGGCAAGAGGGAAATGGAGCCATGAGAAACTGTCATGAACGCTGTCTTGACCAAAATTCAGCTAGGACCAGTGCGGGGCTCTCAGAGGGAGCAGTTAGTTGCATTAGGGGTCAGGAGAGTTATAAACAAACAAAGATGAGTTTAAGAAACCCAAAGGCATCCAGTCTGGATTTTCTGGCAGCTGCTCCAGGAGTGGGGATGCTCAGCAACTGATTTCCAGCACACTTGGAGGACCGTAGCATTTCCAAGCCCTTTATTCCTGTGGTGAATCACAGAGAAATCAGCCAGGAGATTCGAGAATGATTAGGAGGAAATTACTAATGCAGAGCAATAACGGGCCTTTTTTTTTTTTTTCCTTAGGAAATGTAGGCTAGAAAGAAGCTTGAATAAATGTGTGTAGTAGATTGTTTACTGTAAGCTATTTACCTACCTCAACTTTAAACTAACTAGTTGAATGACTTGCCCGTGCTTAAAATAAATGTTTATTTTAGCCTAAGCACATTGTAGAAAGCCTCAAATCCCCAGTGCTGCTATCGGTGAAATATATTTTCTCAGAGTATATACAAGGCTCTAATTAAGGTTTTGTCAGACGTTCCATTATATGTCTCTCATCTCCGTCTCTTAATATTTATCACCCATTTTCACATCACTCCAGCCTTACTCTGGGCAATCACTCAGACCTGGCATGATATTTCCTCCTGAAATGGATTTAATCCACCAATGACAGTTTCAAACCTTCAGAACATCAGTAAAGGTTGTTTCCAGTTGGCTTTAAACTGGCTCTTCAGCCGTCGGCTGCCCACCGCCTGCCCCTACCATGTGCAGTTTGCTTGGGCTGGGCTCGTTTCCCAGCACGAGCTCTCTCGTTTGGCTCCGGCCTCGCGGAGACTGGAGGGAGCGCTTTCCATCACATCCTCCCCCACGGTGCCTACGCAAGGGTGGTGTTAGGATGGAGCTTTTGCTGATAGAGGTTGCGTGTCACATCTTGGCCCCAGTGTTGGCCAAAAGTGTCTGCCCCGTTGCAGCCACAGTTGGATCTATGTTGACTGGACCCAGTTTCCATCACAGAAAAGCAATGTTTCCACCGTAACGTTCGTGGCAGGTGCTGGCTTGGGTTTCCTAGGATAAACGTGGCTGCCTGTAACTCTCCTGCTGTGGCCCAAGGTCTTGAGTGTCCTTCCAGGCTGGCGTCAGGACTGCAGTTTGTCAGTGGTTGGTGTGAAGGTCTCCCTGTGAGTCGTGTGAGGGTGACTCTGCTCCACGACTGCACATTCCCATTCTCTGGGCTGTCGTGGACCTGCGTATTGTGGTCCCTAGTGACTGGCTCATCCTCGTATCCTGGATCTTGCAAAGTAGGGTGGCAGTGAGACATGGCTGGCTGGGCTCTGAAACGCTGTAGTGGGGCTCAGAAATGCCACTTCCAGTTCTGCTGCTCAACTGCCAGCTCCCTTCCTCAGGGAGGAAATGGTGATTAGCATCTCTCACGGGCTATATTTTCATACCAGACCTTATAATTCATACTCTCTGGGGCTTATAGGTGCTCCAGGTGACGGCAGAGAGACTCCAGTGTCCTGGGCACTGGTGGCAGCAAGGACCCCTCGGTCTGGCTGGGGCTGTTTTACTCTCGCTGGGAGCAGGGGACACGGGGCAGGAGGAGGCTTCAGGCAGAGAGCAAAGAGCAGGGTAATCTGTGGGCATGGGGATGTGAGCGTGCTGTGTTGACTATGCTAATTCATTTGGGCTGAATAAGAAGCATTTATTATATGTCACGGGGAGTGTGATGAATGAGAAGTCAGGTTTTCCCCTGTATTATTTCAGCTCTCTGGTCTTTGGGTGATTTATTCAGTAGCATTTATGGTGTTACTAGTCTAAAACCAAAAGAGAAATTTATTCGACCCTTTCCTGTCTTTCTTTTTTTTCCCTTTCTGTTTTATTATATTTCTACCTTTTTTTTTTTTTTTTTCTTTTCTTTCTCTGCTTTAAAGTCTTCCTTGCTTTTTGGGTCGATGGATTACATTCCTGCACCAGGGAGCTCGCTTTTCTGCCGTCCAGCTCTCCCAAACAAGGGCAGCTTTTCCAGGGATTTCACGTGCCCAGCTTGGGTGATGGGCTCTTTTCAGAAGTCCCATGTGTCACCGGAGGAGCTGCTGTGCATCAGGCTTGCATGGAAGGCTGGCCCTGGCGATGAGTGGCTGAGCTTTTCCAAATCAAACCATATGCTCTTGGGAAATGAAACAAATACTCTAGCCTTTGTTGCATAAAATCTGATCATGAAGCAGATGGGACAGGTTGGGGCAATTGGCTTGCCCCTGTGTTTTGTGTTTTAATCTTGTTTGACAGGAAGAAAACACTTCTCAATATCTTAAAATAAAAATGACTGTGTTTAACCACAGACCTGGGTACTGGGAGGCCAGAAAGGCTCAGGAGATAGTAGGTGCCTTTTCCCCCTGCTGTTGAGAGATCACTGCCTATTGCAGGACACGCTTGTATTTGCAAACTAGTGTAAAGCAGCATGCAAATCAGGGCAGCTCCTCCAATTTAATCCCAAATGAAGGTCAAAACCTTTCTTTGTAGGGCTGCAAACTACACTGGCATTCCTCGTGTCCCTCAGGCACAGCGGGCTCTGAACGTGCCCGCTGAATCCAGTCGTGGAGCGATGCAACAGCCCTCTGCTGCATTGGTACCAGTGTCTCCTTCCATCTACAGAAAACCTGCTCGCCTTCATGCGTCATCTGTAGGGAAGCATCATTCAGGTGTTGCAGTTTAAAAATCGTGCATGCTGGCTTCCATCTTCTGGTGTAATTGTACTGGGTTTAGTGGGGCTGCCCAAGAGACAGCAGCGGAGGATCAGACTGTATTCTGGGACCACCAACCCCCCGGTCTCTGGGGGTACTGGCAGGGTGTGTGGGTCACGCTGAGACACGGTTCTTTTGCTTTTGAGTCAGAGCACACAGAAACTTGTTGAAGGAAGTTTGCTGCTGGTAATAGGTTGGTTTTAAGTGGCACATAAACCTGCCGGCTCTTTATGGAGGCTGTCGGGCAATAAGGACGTGGGGAATTATGAGAGAGGAGGCATCGTACGATAGTGCTTTGCAGATGATGTCTCACAGGGGATGCGCTCTTTATTTATCTAAAGGAACAGGTTTGCAGTGCTTTTTCAAAAGAACAGCTTCCAGGCCAGGATGTCTCAGTGCCTGCATCTACTTCTCCATATTAGCTTTGACAGGCTCTAAATCTGGGGGGAAAAAAAAGAGTTGGAGGGGCAAGGGAGTGCCCTGGGAGAGCTCAGAATGATGTTGAGAGGAGCAATTTCTCACTGGAGACCTATGCTATTTTGCAAAAAAAGCTGGGCTGCTTTTGCTGAGAGTTGCTTTTTTTTTTTTGTCGCTATTGTTGTTTACAAACTGAGCCGTTCATTTAGGAGTGAAACGTTCAATTGCGATTGGCTTCTCGCAGTCTTGTACCAGCCTGGGAAGCAGGGGAGAGGATGAGAGGCTGTAAAAAAAGAGAAAAATTAGTTTCCGCCTGGCTTGAACAATTGCAAAGGCCTTTTACTGCCACTGCAGCAGGAGATGGTTTCTTCTCACGCCTGTCCTGAGCTGGGATGTGGTGGGGCTCTGCCTTGCTGAACTGCTGCAGTGGCCCCCTGGGAGATCGGAGTCCAGTGAGGGGACAGGACTGGGAGGGATGGGAAGGTGGCACTGGCCCTGTGAATGTGTGGGGCCTCTGTGCTGCCCTGCGACGCTGGGATAGCTGGGCAGTGGCCAAGCCTCACCTGGTTCAGGGAATTTGCCTTTAGTTGTAATTGCCAGACCCCTGCGGCGCTTGGAAAGAAAAATCTCAGTCCGAGCTGGTAAGTCTGGTTCTCGTTCCCTACCGGATGGTGTGTCTGCTTTCCTAGCTCTTTTGTCTTGGGAAAAATCATCCTTTTGTGCTCCCGAGTGGGAGCTGGTGAAACCCATCCAATCTGCCATGGGTCTGCAAAATAGCTCTGCATTTTTACGTGGCGTTCCCCTTCCGTCTGAAACAGGGCCACGGGTGGGTGGCACGCAGAGGGGAGGGGTGTTTGTGCCACTTATCATGGGTTCGTGACATCCCAGGCAAGAAAGAGAGAGATTTCTTCAGAGAATGATGCAGAGCTCCTAAATTCATCTGCTGCTGATCAATCTAATGGATCAAAAGGAGCCTAGAGCAAAACTCCCCCTTTTAATGGAAAGTTACGCGGCACGAAGACTGCTCTGCGCTGGCTTTTGCAGGGCAGAACACCCACTGTGCAGGGGAGACATAAAAGCGTGGACTGAAACCAATTCCACTAACATGATGGAGAATAGATTTCCCATAACATCCTTGTAAGGCAGGAGAATTACCGTTCCCCTTCCTTTATCGAGGAGGGAGAGGAAGGCCCAGCAGAACGGCCTTTCTCAAATTCTCTGGCGAGAGGCGAGATGTGCTTGAGTTGTCTTCCTTCCTTCACTTCTCCTTGTTATGTGCTGCGTTTGACCCATGATGATCCGCCCTTCCTCCCACCTCTGTCTCCTTGACTTGGGTGATGGCTCATCCTGAACTCTCTCCCACCTGCTCCCACAGGCACAGTTCTCTCCTTCGAGAAGCCCTTTCCATGTGCTGTAGCGGGCTACAGGGATTTTTGTCCCTGCAGAAGAGCCGGGCTCTGGTTCTGCAGGCAGAGACGAGCCAGTCTGCAGTCCCTACCTGCTCCAAACGCTCCATTTAGAGGAGTTGCTTTTTAATAGAGATTCAGTAGAACTATTTTAGGATGGACACAAAAGAGCAGTGCCGCAGTGCATAAAAGCCAAAGAAGGACAAAGTAAAGAGTCAGGATGTGACCGGTTCCTCAAACAGCTCATGTTATTGCTTTGTCTTTCTGTGTTTCTCAAGTGAGTAAACCGAGGCCATGATTATAAAAAGAACAAATAAATTAGATCCCAGTATCCTGAAGGCCGCCTGCGTGGGTTGGTTGGATTAACTCGCTCCCGTGTGAGGGCTGTGCCACCTGCGGTGGAGGCCAAGGAGCCAAGTTTCCACCAAAGCCTGGTCGCCGGCTTTGCTTGGGTTTTTGCAAAAGGGTGTGGAGGTGCTTTAGGAGTCAGATAAAAAACCAAGGAATAGGCTCTTTTTGGACCCAAGATGAGCAAAGCTTTTTGTATAGGGTGCAAACCAAAACTCATTTGAGTCAAAATTGACAACTGAAACCTTTTTGCTCCATGTTACTTTCTTCAGGCCATTCAGTAAATGGAAAATGGCAGCCTGCAAGGGAAGGGCTGGATTGCTTTTAGGAACTGGTGCAATAAAATGGTTTGACATTTCTGAAACAAAACAAAAGACCTTTCCCACATTTGGGAGAGGAATAATACCCCCCGCTCCCAAATCTGTTGCTCAATATATTTGCTTTTTTTTCAAAAAATATGTTCCATTTCTGCTTTCCACTTGCAGAGGTCTGATTAAAGGCCCTTCACACCCCTCTGTCAGACCACGCAGCGAGACCAAGTGCTCCCTCAGCACCAGGCAGACCTTTGCAAAATTCTGATGTGTCCTCCTGTCCTCAGGTCACTGAAATATGTGGGATTTCCAGCCACAGCAGCCACGATGCAACGAGCTGCTCACATCCCATTGCAAATCCCCGGGCACCGGGATCTCTTTCCTGCTGAGTTCATTTGGGTTTTTCCTGGCTGGAATCTGCCACCTGTGGCCACAAGGCACACGCAGATGGTACTTGCGATAAACTGCTTCTCGGTATCCTCGTAGCAGGAGAGTGCCGAGGAAATGTGGAAATACGGATATAGGGAAGATGCACAATGCGGGACGCCGTAGCCTCACGCGTGGGCCAGGGCTCCTCGCTGCCCCTGGAGCAGCAGGCAAGGGAGAGGGGATGCTGGGCTGTGGGATGATCTGGAAAGCTGGAGGAGGGAAATTCTCTTTTTCCATCCCACAAAGCAGCTGAGATGTTTAGAGCTGATCTCTGTGGGGCTACAGCTATGATACTGTAACAGGTTTTGTAAAAATGAGAGACCGCAAGCCTAGGAGAATCTGGGGAAGAGAAATTGTGACATGGAGGAGAGAGAAGGCTCTTAAATCCCTTCTGAGCTTTTCTCCTTCCTGCAAGGGAGCAGGCACATGGCCTCACGGCAGTATTGCTGACTGTGCTAGAGCCTTATCTTTCCTGCAAAATACAGAGAAGAATGAAATTAAGCTGCAAGGGCTTGGCATATTTCGTAAATAATAATTTAGAGCCAAATCCTTTTAGCTAGGCATCTCTAATTGTCGCCTTTTTGTGTACAGCTGGGTTATCTCACTGCTGAGCAATTACATTGCAGATAGTTGAGGGGTGGGGGTGTGTGGCTGCATGTGCATGGCGGGGGGGGGTCCTGGCACCCTCCTCCCAGGGTAACGCACCCTCCTCCCAGGGTAACGCACCCTCCTCCCAGGGTAACGCACCCTCCTCCCAGGGTAACGCTTGTGTGAAGGGCAGGCACAAAGCGCTGCCTCGTGTCCCGTACATTGGGATGTGCATCCAGTCTGTCTGCTGCAGGGCATCTCCCCCGCAGCAGAGCTGATGGGACAAGACGTGTGTCCTCTCCTGAGCTGTTGCAGGTCACCGTCCAGGAGACGGCACGGGAGGAGATGAGCAGAGCAGTCACGTGCGGCTTTGGTGCTTGGTGTGCTTCATTCACCCTGGAGGGAGTTTCCAGCCCCAGCGAGGGAAGGGCTGCTTCTCCGGTGGGGGGGACGCTCAGCCTCCGCCTCTGCAGAGAAGTCTCACGGGTGCAAAGCAGAGTAAGAAGACTCCTCCAAGTTCTTGTAGGCAAGAGACCTTAGGCAGTGTTTGAGCTGCTCATTGCAAGGGTAGAAAGACAAATACACTCACCACCTCCCTCATCAGTCTCATCCTGTGTATAATTTACAATACATGCTGTAACATTTTTATTGCTACACCATTTCTCAGGCTCTTGGCTGGCAGGATTCCCAGAAGTCAATGCAGGAAGGCTTTTGTATTGAGACCTTAAACAGGAGGAGTGATTCCTCGTGAGCCTTTGTATCTATATGTGGATTTAACACGCAGTTTCTAAAATAAGCTTTAATAAAATGTGG
The DNA here is from genome assembly GCA_009806455.1 of Tetrax tetrax. Classification (NCBI taxonomy): domain Eukaryota; kingdom Metazoa; phylum Chordata; class Aves; order Otidiformes; family Otididae; genus Tetrax; species Tetrax tetrax. The sequence goes on along the minus strand of WHYT01014796.1, from coordinate 201,187 downwards.
GTTTGTGTGTTAATCATTTCCAATACTTTTTTTTTGCAATGGAATTGATACCGGAAAAAAAGGCTCAGAAGAAATCGTAGAGGAAATGAGAGTCACCCCAGTCATCTGCATATAATCGCTTCCAGTATGGATTGCAATTGTGTTTGAATTATAGGGCAATTAGTGTGTCAGGCTGGTAAGTATTATACAAGACCCCTGGAATTTCCTTGGAAGCTGTCAGTACCTCTTAGCCTTGAAATCTAGAGAGGTTTTAAGAGGAAAAGATGTGGTACTGGGCTGAGCTAATGCCATATATTGATTTAGTACCTGTAGCAGATGTTACAGGGCAGCTTCCAAATTGGTGACATATAAATATTGAGGGCCCTGAAACACAGATCTGGAGTGAGACTTGTGCAGGTGACAGAAATAATCCTTCTCAGGAAGAGGAGCTGCCCTCTCAGTAGCACGTGCCGTGTCCGTGTGCATGCGGGAAACTTCCCCCTGTTTTGGAGGCAGGAGTCTGGTCCCAGCGTAGGACTGAGACACCCGTTCCTGAGTGCTCCCTAAGTGTGGTAGGCATCACACTAGGATGCCTAAATTAACGAAATCTGCACAGTTTTGGTGGAAAGATATATTTGATGCCTGGCCTCATTCTGACATGAACGATAATGTAAGTGCCAGGGCAGGTTAAAAATAGGCAGCGTCTCCAGCAAAGTTCAGGAGACCTGGAGCTGCAGGAGGAAAATTCCAGCACAGAAATGGATGCTGAGGACAGGGTCTGAGTGTTTATTTTCAAAAAATATTTTGCGTCTTCAAACACCCGTGTCTCAAAAAGAGTAATCTAATGAGTTAATAGCAATTGATAAGTGTCTTCTGAAAGGTTTTCTGTTCCTGGTAATGGACCATCTTAAATGTGGCTTGGGCTTGTGGTAACCCTGTGTGCACGGCTGGAGTGGGTCATTCAGAGGCTCGTGACACGCTTCGCAGCACCTTAGTGACCTTCCTGATTCCTGTGGTTTCTTATTGCCTGTCCCCGTGCCTCATCTGTTTTCATTGCAAGCTCTTTGGAGCAGAGCTTTTCTTCTGTACAGCTCCTAGCGCAGTGGAAGTGCCCTCACTTCAGCCTGGGTATTTCTGAGGCGCTGCTGTAAGGCATACACCGTATTTGCTTCCTTGGCCTTTGCTTTATCCGACTGAATGTCCCACTCTAAGCGCCAAGACTTCAAACTTAGCTCTGAGTGCTTAGCGGGGCCGCAGAAGGCTCCTTCCTTCCACCCCAAACAAAGGTTTGGGGAGGCTTTGTGTGAGCCAACATAAATAGCCAAGTCTCCTCTACCTCTCTTCCCTGCTGCCCTTGGGAAGAGACCTCCCAAAAGCGAGGCGGAGAGAAGCATGTTCTCTGCTCTCAAGCAGTGATCACACTGGCAAAAGGAGGAAAAGTTCAACATCCAGCCAGGAATCTCAAGAAAAGCCTGCCCCATGTGCTGGCAGGCTCCTAGAGATTTGTCTCTGCTTGCTCCAAGATGTGGAGATGAGGGATCTTTAATAGAAGTCTTGTTGCTGGTGATGCTCCCTATTCATTTTCTGCTCTAGGATTCATAAGGTCCTGGACTTTACACAACACAAAAAGCAAAAATTCTGCTGCAGCCTTGAAACCCCACCAGTGATGCTGCAATATATCTGGGTTTCTCTTTGCCTCTGTCGGCGTTTCTCAGAAGGATGTTTCCAACCTTGACTCCTAGGGAGGGAGATGCAGACTCTGGAAAAATCCGGTTTAATGTGAGCCACAGAAATGTTTGGTAGATAAAGTGCTGTGGTTGTTCCTCACTTTCCTCTCTCTTCCTGGAATTGCAGCAGCTCCCTCTCTGCTGTGAACCAGTCTCAGCTTTCACATTGCTCCTGTATGGATAGATCCCCTGTTTCTTCATGCAGAAGGTGCTGCCTTCCCAAATTTGCCTGGCCTGCAGGCAGTGGGTCTAAGGAATGTACACTGTGGGCGATAGTTCATGTCCTTTTCCGCATCAAACCTAAAAACATAAAACAGAGGGAAATAAAGGGCTGTGAGCAGCAGCAGGGCTGTTGGGGAGCCGGGATCTTGGAACATCTGCAGTGAATCTGCATGGATTTGTCCCATCCCTTGCTTCCCTGGGTGGGTTTTTGTAGGGTTCCAGTGTGCGCCTCACTGCAGCAGGTGATCACACGCATGAAGCTGTGTGCTTAATTTGACTCATGGTGTTCTCCTAAATCTATCCCTCCCTGCTGTCCTGGCACTACGTAGAGTTTGCTCTGCTCTCCCCACCTGGCTCCCAAAGTCTCATCCAGTTTGATGGCCGGTATGAAGAAAACACCCTTGCCCACAGCCTGGTCCTCTGCTTCCGTCGTTATTCCATTCCAGATTGTGAATGAAAAATCTTACTGCATTGGCGGGTGTGCTTGTAGCTGGTAATTAACTCCCAGCACGCTCTGCCAATGCATCTCATACTTGCTTTACAGAAACCTGAGCTGGAACAGAAGCCACCCGGAAAAACGATGTCTGCCAATTGAGTTAAACCTTAAGTAAAATCCCCAGCCAAATATCTACAGAGTAAATCTAGTGAGCGTGTTGGCTCCTGCACTGAGCTCGGGAGGTGTTTTGCAACTACAGGGCCCAGGAGATAACGAACGTTAAGTGCTAATGGGACTTATGCAGATATATCTCCCCCTCTTGTATGCTGTGTTCCAGCTGGGAGCGAATGCTTTATGGGGAGTTAACTCCTCCAAACTGGTGGTGGAAGTGCTGACAGAGCTGAGTTTTAAGCGCTGCTAATGGAAACGTCTGCTTTCCAGATGAACCTGGGGACTGGGGTTAGGCACAGTACACACAACGGCGGAGAGTAAGTCCTCTACTAACAAATTAAGTTTGCAGCTTTCAAGCGAAGAACCGATCTGTACATTAAATACGCCTGCTGGCCATGTGGCCTGGCTCCAGTGTTATGGATTGCTCTCACCCACATGCTTTTCCCTCCTCTTTGTCATCCTTTCTGAACATGAGCTTCACAGAAAGGCTAACACCCTTGTCCAAATGCCTCGCTAGCAAACGCCTAAACCCCAGCCAAAGCGGCTGTCAGAGCCGAGAGTGTCAATTTTCACTGCCCTGAACTCCCCGCGCTTTCTGGCACATGGAGCTGCGGGAGAGGAGTTTAATGGAGCTGATATTGTGGAGAGCAGCCTTGTCCCCAGTGGCCAGATTGCCCTGTGCTTCTCTGATGTGACACCATGTCCACCAAGGATCTGATCTCCAAATGTGTGGGATTTTCTGGCAGCTGTAAATTAAATGCCTGACTGCAAGGGAATGGAGCAGCTGATTCCTCAACGTCCTCCAACAGCCACTGTCCTTACTGCGAAAACATGTGGGTTGTGTAGGGGTCCTGTTTTGTTTTTCCCACTGTGGGGCTGAAGAGGTTACAAGTAGATTTGCCTTTCCTCTTGCTTCTGTGTGACTCTAGCTCCTGAGAAATGTCTGCTGGCCAGGAGTAACCCTTCTAGACAGTCAACAGCTGCTGGGGCCATCAGCGCGGCTCCGTCCAGCTCCTGAGCGCAGGCAGGAGCAGGCGAGGTCTCAAGTGGCCTGGCTACAAAGTGGGAAGAGAATCAGACCCACAGCTTTGTAGCCAAGTTGCAATATTGCACCTGCAATAAGAATCTACAAGGTGGTCACAGGCCTGAGACCTCCTGGGAGACAGCTTTTTGTTTTAAACCTCTGTAGCTCTTTGGTTACTTGTGCCATAGCATAAGAGAGCAATGTGCATGGGCATGCATGCACAGACACTGTTATTTATACAGACAATTATAGTAAAAGACAATTTGCTAAGAGCCTAAGGGCCAGATTTGGAAAGGTATTTGAATGCCTGAGGCTGCACTGAAATGGGACAAGACCCAAGTGACTTAGGCACATAATTGCTTAGAACAATTTAAAATAATTCTGGGCACAGGCAGACCCTCGGGGTCTCTGTTGTCTTAGAAAACATGGTCCTTAAGTCGTGCGCCGCAGGGAGAGGCGCAGGAAGGACTGCAACGCTCGTTTGCCAGGTGAGAATTGTGGCAGAGGAAGTGCCTGCACTCTCCCAAGGCTATGCGAGAAGGCAGTGGCAGAACATCCTCCTTCGTCCCTTACACTGCTCCCCAGCGCCAGCTCTGCCCTCTCCTGTCAGCACCAGGGCTGAAAGGTGTGCCACTCACCCCCGCGGCTCCCCAGCTCCTTCCTGTTCCTTTCTGCTGGATATGCCTGTAGCCAGCACAGATGTATCTCAGACCAACTCAGAGAAGTTTCTCAGGAATCCTTGAGCTCCCAGAAGGGGCAGCTACAGTTGCAGGCTGCGAGTTTGCTTGTGTTCTCAGGTTTGGCCCCCTCCACCCCTCCTTCCATCTCCCCTCTTTGTTTGTCTGCTATTTTCTTTTGATTTGCAGCTTTACCGAGCCCTGAGCTTGCAGCAGCGTGTGATTACCCTGTATGGAGCCTTTCCCACTGACAGCATGATGAGCGGAGCCAGCGTTCGGTGCATATACAATTTAAGCCAAGCAGGAGGCCAGTCCAACACCTCACTTGCCAATTAACTGAGTCGATACTGTGCACAGGATAATGTTTGTTGTTTGCCTCTGTTGCTAAAACACTTCCAGAGTGTTTAGAGCAATACAGCAATATCCTCACCTCCCACCTGGAGAGATGAGCTCTGTGGCTAAACCGGGACGCCATCGCTGTGAGAGGAACAGCCGGGGATGGGAAGAGGGAACTGGGGACCTGCATGGCTCTGTGGTCCCTTGGGTTTTGTGTGAATACAGCAGCAGCTGCTACAGGTCTCTTCAGGGTTGTGGGAAGATGAGAATCTCTTCCATTGATCAGCTGATAAAGTGTGAAGATGCAAGGAACTGAAAAGGAAATTCCATCTATGTAGATAAAAACACCTTCAAGAAGATGTGAGGCAGTGGACAGCCCATCTGCAGAGCAACCTCATGAAAGAGTCACAGGCAAATCAGGTTCCAGCCGATATCCCTTGCTTTATATGCATCATAGTAAACCATGCCTTGCTATCTAACTTGCAAAGGCTGGTGTCAGTGCTGTTTCCATGGATAGCTCAAGGCAAAAGGAATCCAGCAGAGAAAAACTACAAGTGGATGCAAGCTTTTCCCATGTAGCCAGCACCTGCCCTGGGAGCAAACCTGCCGGCAGCCCTGCATCCCGTGGCGGCGTGGGAGCACTGCTGCTCACCTTGGAGGCAGCCGTGATTTCCAGGGAAGCTGGGGCTATGAGCAAACAGTAGCTCCTGCCAGAGATACTTGCTGGCTTGCTTTCCATTCCATGAGGGTGAGTTCCCACTTCTTTCTGGGGCTAGATGGGATTTGGAGGCACCAGGATCTGATTCCTGCCCAGATCTCAGGTTGCACGTCAATGGGAATCACTTATGCCTGCAGGGAAAGCAGAGACTTGTTCTTGGCAAGGACAGCCCGTTTGCTGGAGGACTTCCTGAGAGATGCCCCAGGCAAATTGCTGTTGCTTCTCTCAGGGCAAGTTTCTGCCTCAGGTTTATTTCTTTTCCTGCAGAACACAGACAAGGTTTTCCTGTCTCTTTGCAGTGACATGATGACGTATGTCCATGAAACACTTTCATACCCAAGCAAAGGTGGCCACAGAAGCATGTTGGCACACAGGGCCGTTGACATGCAGACCACGGGACGCACCAGCCCTCCTTGTGTGGTGGCAGTGGGGTGATGGCAGCATAAGAGAGAAGAAAGGGTCACACACCATTTTGCTTTGGTATTTACATCCTTCATCCATCATTATTGATATTATACAACATGAGTGTCCACAGGGGCCTTGCCTGAGCTCAGAAGAGGCCTCTTATGATGGTTATGGACAAAACCAACCCCTTATTAAGCTGAGGCCTCATCACTCCGTTCCTCTAACACATTGCAGGCGTGTGTTTCCCGGTTGGTCTCTTGATGTCCTTCACTGTGTGCCATGTTCACTGAAAGTGAACTATAATAATAGGATGTCCCCTTGTTTCTTCTCTTCCTCTTTCCTGGGCTTCACCAGGAAGTATTTATTATTAAGTGCCAGAGTGATAAATGAAAAGTCATATTTTATTGTGAATTATTCCAGCCCTGCAGTGGAGTCCAGATCTATAGCCTCAGAGAGTTATTAACTGCTTACCGCAGAGAGCTATAAAATCCTCATCATTTTCTCCAGTCTCTGCTCTGTCAGGGTGAAGGAAAGAGAGCTGGATTATCACACAAGATGCTTGGAAAGCTACTTCCAAAATTCCCCTTTCACTGGAGTCGATTTCATCAGGGTGAGACAATTTTCTTGAGAAACGTGCTGCCAAGGCCTTTCGCTACGCCCTGGCGATGCAGGGCTGGACACTTGTACGCTGCGGTGTAGGAAGAATACGTGCTGACTAGGTTGGTTTGTTGTCCTCTTTCTCACAGGTACTTTTTGTTCTTTTCTGCGTTGGATTTTGCTCCTGTTCCATGCTAATGACTTCTTTTTGTAGTGCTGATAGTCCAGAAAACGTTGGCTTTCGAATCTACCAGGACATGAAAGGTTTAGGTTGATCAAGTGATAAAGACTGAACTCCGTCTTTCCAAAGACATTTTACAGATAAATTAACAGGTAACCCAAATCTTCTCCAGAGTTTGTTTGCTACTGAAGGATTGCTGAGAGGTAGAACAAGCCTCTCTCAAGATAATGAATATAATAAAGACTGGATCATCTTCCATGCCTTCATATATGGGGGACTTTCCTCTACTGCCATTTTTGCTTCTGGTTGAATTAATGATCTGGGAAGGGAGTAAAAGTGTGTGCACTCAGTACACGTTGGGCTTGGAAAAGGGAGGGATCCACTATGTCCCTGCTCCTTGCAGGGGGGTTGGACTAGATGACCTTTGAAGGTCCCTTCCAACCCAAACCACTCTGTGATTCTATGATTCTGCTCTGGAATAGCTGAAAGCCAGCGTATTCAATCCATTGGCCTGTAAGTTCTGGTAGGTGTAATGATGGGCTAATTTCATGTTTAGAGCTTTACTTCTTAGCTGCAGATACAACATCTGAAGCAAGATCATCAGCATCATCTAGGTCATCCTCAATGCAACAGGCGTTTCATGTGCTCCGAAACAGCAGCGGCAGCAGAGGGGAGTGAGAAGGAATCATAGCTCGAAGCTTGGTGGACTCTTGGGGCGCTTGACATGTTGCTGCCTCCATTAAATGAAACTCTGCTTCTAATTATATCCCATAATTATAGCCTTCAACCAATGTGATTTGTAAAGAGAGGGGTCATAGATACTGAGATCGCTCTGAGATTGACTGTGAGGTGGATACCAGTAAACATCCTTGGCTGCCTACCCGAGCCTGACAGAGATGGAAAGGACTAATGCAATAAGGCAGGGCACGCAGCTGGATTGATAGGAGCGGTGGTGTGGCCTCTGGCCCCTGAAGATATTACGTGACAAGGCAGTGAAAGCTGCAAACACGAGGGCAAACCATCTATTCAGCGTGACAGTATTAGACAGAGGTTAAGAATCTCGTGGACTGCTATCAGCATCGATGAATGGTCTCCAGCAGGGATCTGCATTAACGCGCTGAGTGCCAGGCTCCCTCGTGCATACAGCAGCTGTGTCAGACCAAACACCCCCACGTCGGAGACAGAGCTCCTCACCCTGCGACCGTGGCCAGGGCAGCAGGGCTTCTGTGTCCCTGGCAATGGGGTGCCCATCTGAAGATGCTTGGGAAAGCTGGGCAGCCCAGGAGCAGTTCAGTTGCAGATGAACTCTTTGAGAGCATGGATTGACAAAGAGTTTTGGTTTGTTATCTAGAAGACCCTGTGGTCAGACTGGATGTGTTGCTGTAAATGACACAATTTTGGCTTGAAATTCTAATAATGGGTCTCGTGTTTTATCGTGTGTATTTCTCTAGTGGCCTCCAAGAGTGTTGCAAGTTCCTCTCCCAGGGTTGATGCTGGTGCAACGGAGACTCTGTATGAGTAGAAGTCAGTCCTGTAGGTTATCTGATTAGAAAGAACCTGTGTGTTGCTCTGCTCTGGCTTCTGAGCTCAGAAAAGCTCAATGCTTGACCTCTGCACTATGTCTAATAAATTGTGGTTCCTCCTATGCTCTTCTGGTCTGGATCTAAGTGATGGAGAATTAGCATTGCTCTTTGGTCAGCTCTTCCAGGGAAAGGTTCCTCTCCTGGTTAATATTTGTGTTTCAGATGCCGTTTAAATATTTCAGTCTCAGCTTACAGCCACTTGGTGCTTGGTGTATTAAGACAGCTCAGGCGATAGAGGTTGAATGAAAATCAAAACCAGATTGTCTTCTCATTTGCCTGGTGATGTAATTCCCATTGGACTTAAAACTGTGGGAAAGGAGACAGGACTGTTTAGAGGACATAGACTGGATGGAAGAGTTCGTTTGGCTTTGCTCCAGCCGCCTTGATATTGAGTTTGTTTTCCCTGGAAATGGGTTGTGCAGCTGCACGTCCTTTGACTTACCAACTTCTGCACATCTCCGCCAGTTCCAGTTTGATGCAGAGGTAATGGTCTTAAAAGGGACGATGTCCATGCAAGTTTCACCGAAGTAGGGGTGAGGAAGAGGAAAGGGATTTTTTAAGGCTCAAAGGCCTCAGGTCCAACATCATCAATGTTTAAGAATTTCTTTTTTATTTACCTTTGTAGAAATACGGGATTCGCTTGGCTAGGAAATGTGTGGATATACGATGACAGAGCCTCTCTGACCCCAGCCTCCCGTAAACGGAATGGATAAGGTGCCCAATGGCCATTTTACAGATGAGGAACTGAAGCAAAGAGAGATTAAATTGTGTTCTCCAAATCCTGCAGGCCGGCTGGTTGACTGGCAGCCAGTTCTCTCTTCCTTTCTTGTCTCTAATTTGATTCTTTGATCAGAGGGTTTGGCGTTTCTTTCTATAACTCGTCCAACCTTCTTGTTTTCCAGCAGCCTTGTTACAGATTTCAGCAGGCTCCACTGCGCTGGCACGAGCATTGTTCTTCTCTGCAGGATGGGATGTATGTCTGAGTCATTCTTTGCATGAGTTGTCTCTCTCTCTGAGTTGTTTCTCTGGTTTCTGTGATACAGAATAAATTGCAGTACATCGCTTATTAGAAAAACTGCAAAAAACCCCCAAACAAACCTTCAGAATCAAGGCAGTATACAGAAGCAGGCAGCCAAGCTCAACATAAACAAGGTGTAGGAATACAATTAGAAACTCTCCCACTGGTTTCCAGGATAAACTTGTCAACAGCCTCTGCTCTTTAGGTCGTCAGATGCTGCAGTCTGGGTTTACGTTCATGTTTTCACCCACTGAACTGACTAGCAAAGGACATTCTGCCCCGCAAGGCAGAATCCAGGTGAGAACGCTCAGCTTGTGAGATGCTTCCCATTGGTGCCCGTGGCCAGATCCTGGGTCCTCCTGTTGACCAGCTGCCTTCCTCTTGAGGAGAGGAAACCAGTATCCGAGTGCTTCTCCGAGACAGAGCTTGCTTACTGACAGGGCTTACGTGCAGAGGCCTCCGTTGCATTAACGCAGCCAACGCGAGACATTTGGGAAGCAGAACTGGGCACTGCACCTGTTAAAGAGCCCTGGCTCGAGCCACAGCCGTGAGCGGGTCAGGCTCCTCAGCACGGGGCGATTGAACTGTTAGAGAACGTCAGAGAAATTCAGACAAGCTCAGAGGTGTGTTCTGGAAGAATTCCCCGCTTCTGGTGCTTTTCGCCCTGCACTGCTGCCTCTGAACACCACAGGGGTTTGACAACCTGTGGGAAGGTATTCCAGACTTTCCATCTCTTGGCACCTGAAGTGGAAAGCACTTCTCTCAATGCCATGTTCTTTTTTCATTTTTGGGAAAAAACAGCTTCCCTCTCCCCACCCCACACTTCTTAGTGATACAGCTAAAATCTTTCCAGCTAAAAATCAGATTTACCAAGAATGTCTTTATTGATTTACAGGGTTCACCTTTATGAACAGCTCCAGTATTTCTCTTTGGACAAAATGAAGCAATATTAAACATTGTACCAATAAATCCAGGGCACCCTCTTCTCTCTGGGGTGTAAGGTTATCCAAATACGTGCTCTTGTATTTATCATTTACCAACAGAGCTATTTAAACGACAATATTTGACAGGAGTGGCTGTGTCAGATGTGATAGAGTGCATGTTATAAAAGGACCCTAGGAGAGGCTTTGCATTTGTCCTTCAAACATAAAGTCGATTTTTGCATGGTTGATACTTCAGGGATCATCTTCAGCATGAGATTCACTGGGGATGATGCTCAGGGGAGTTTGATGACTGAGATCCGGTGGCTTTTGCTGTGTGCTGCAGTTTTCTGGAGGGTGTGCACTTCTGCAGAGTACGTAAAAGGTGAGTTCATCTACGCTGCCCTGCAACCTCCAGACATGCCATTTTCAGAGGAGTTCACAGCCCTCCTGGAAGATTTTAAGTTGAGGGCAAAAAGTTTAAGTCCACCAGGCAATCAAGCATTGCAGTCATGCCTTTAATACATTCTACAGGAGTGACCGATGTCTGTAAACACGTCCAAATCCGGCTGGTTTGAATCCTGCTTTTCCTCTCGGGGTTCCTCTGGTGAGCACAGCAGGCTGCTTCCAGGGGGCACCAGCCCTGCCCTGCGGTGTTCGTGCGTGATCACACAGCGGGCGGCTGAGGTCAGACGGGTCAGGAACTGACCTTCGCGGAAGGGCTGATGGATAAGGATTCCCTATGGAATTGGAGAAAAGATGTAGGGAAACCACAGGGAAACCATAAGCTGAGTGTGAGGTACAGGAAGGTACAGACACACCCAGTTCGCCAGTGTGTGGTGTGTGGAGGCATTTCACGCGTGTGAAATACCACCTGGGTACAGCACAGAGAACGAGGAAAATGCGGTGTGGTACTGGCTGGTCGGAAGGTGGTGAAAAATATTTCTGTGTAAAGGCTTTTGCTAGAAACTTACTATTTCGCTTGAAGCGATGGGGAAAAATGTAACCCTTGGATGAATTGGTGTGTGCTTACTCCATTGGGTTGTCCCAGCTCGCCCTGTGTTTCGCAGTTCTGATTCTTGTCTGGAAGAGAGCCTGCCTGGCCGGGGAGGTGCACCCTGCCTGCTGAGCTGCCGGCTGACGCGCTGAGCCCGGGGCTGCGGCCGGGGGCTGTTACTAGTTACCGGCGTGCTTTCAGCTGCAGGCACCTTTTGACAGAGCTTTACCCCCTGCACTCCACGATGTACAACCGGGGAGCGAGAGCCCCGGCGTGCTGCGCAGCGAGGCAGATGCAGTGAAGTGTTCTTTCGAGTCTGGCAAAGCAACTGGTGGCAGAGGCAGGAACAGGC